>DWAO01001754.1:0-17829 GCA_018230605.1 Heliconius congener
CCACAACCAGTCGGTTTACAGTCACACTTTGTGCCGCTGCGCCACGACCGGCCTCCTAGAATCTTATCATATCAATAATATACAACCATATTTTTATTACCAATTATTTACCTTTTTAATCATATTAACTGAAATTTTCGTTATTATAATGTAATGTTGGTATACATATAGAATAGAATAGAATAGAATAAATTTTATTGTACACATAAAACAAATAAGTATATAAAAGGAAAAATATAAATAAAAAAAAGAACAAAAAAACATGTATGCAAAGCCGGTGTAATAAAGCAATAGCTTTAAGCAATCTCAACCAGATAACCTTTGAAACATTAAGGATAAGTTGTAATGAGGAAAAGGGGGACCACGTCTCGGTGCAAATTTAATTTAATGCAATGCAATTAAATATATAATATATATAATAATATAAATCAATAACCAACAATCAACATTACCAACAGTATATCAGATATTCGTAGAAAGCTGAGCTGAGCTGCAGAAAGCTAGATTTGCTCCTCAGAAAAAACTATAATTTAAGTATTAAACTTCTAGCTGCTACACTTAAATTGCTTGTACGAGGTAGGTAATTTTCATTGGTGGATTGAAAATTGGGCTACGCTATTGATAGCTATGGTTTTGCATTTATATCATATACTGATAAGCTTGAAGCGTTACAGTAAATATTTTTAAAATTTCTAGTAAATAAAAAACTAAAGAAAATTGTAAAAGTGATTACTAAAAAACATTTAAAGAGGTTTAATGATTACACAACTGACCTCGGTAAGTAACTAAACAAAACAGTTGAAGTATACTCCGCCACCCTGCATCGTACCCCCTCCAACCACCCCCCATTCGTTGAGCGTATTGAAACATTTTGTAAAATGTTTGTGTCAACAAAGCTTATAAAGAATTTTAATAAGTTATTTTTTTAAATGCTCTCAGATATTTGTGCAAACTGCATTTAAGTTGTTTCTGAGATGAAACGTGAACAAAACGCATAGACAAAAAGATAAGCCAACAGATACCAAAAAAAAAACATTGTTTTAGGTACATTACTACATTTTAAATAACAATTTTTCTTATATGTTTCCCATGCACAAACATTTGTTTGGTTGGGTTTTTTTTCTATATAATTGAATATTTTTTAGGGAAATAACGAAATTAATTTTCTTAATTTAGGATTATTTCCATAATAGATCTAAAACGAATATCACCGCCAGGGACCGGGGGTTGTTTTCGTGCCTGTTTCGTCTTGAGTGGTGTTTGCCGTAGTCCCCATGCTTTGCAGCTTGGCTTCTGCCATTCTCCTGCTAGCTGTAGTTTGTCTGTAGTTGACCGACTTAATTAAAAAATTAAGTCGGTCTAAGCTGTATCTACGTTTAAGTATCTCTCTATTTCTCTATTCAAAAAGAAATAGCTTGTTCATTTGTATTTCTTTCATTATTATCTTGTGTCAGACCTAAACGTTATAAAATTATAATATATTTTTTTACAGAAAGAGATGAGGTGGATTAACTCGAAATAAAGATAGAAAATATAAAAACTGCTTTACACGCGTTGCTGGATTAACCCCTCCCTTAAGCATTTCCTTTTCTAGTAGCTATTAATTACAGCTATCACTTTGTTAGATAATACAGTGGACTGTATTTCGAAATTGTTTAACATCAAAGTTATTTAATTTATCATATATAAATTTCATTCAAAATTTGTCTCGTTTTAGTTATTTTCACGACGCTTAAAACTTTTCCTTTGACATTTGTGTTTTACACGGTCTCGTCTCGTCATTAGGAGGTATATTAAATTGTTCGAAAATTATGGGACTATATCTATATATTAAACTTTGTATCTGTTTTTACGATAATTGTGAGGACAGAGGAAAATGATATGTAGCACAGTAAATTGTTATAGTTCATATAGAGAAGAAGTGCAAAATGCAAATATGATATACTAGGCTTTGCCCGCTTGAACTATAGGAATATTTATTTAATATATTTATGAAAGTATTTTAATTTTTTAATAGGATTAGTAAGAAAATATAAACTTAAATAATTAAAATAAAACTGAGAATAAATTTAACTTTTAATGAATAGAATTAAACAAAAATATGAATTAATAACAAACAGCAAATTACCACAAAAATATTAGTAGTAAATCAAAAACTTATGAAAATTGACGATTTTTACAATAAAAGACAATAGTGTGAAAATTGTTTCAAACTCAATTTACGCTAAATATTTTAGAGAAGATATCACAGCACTCAGTTTGTGGATTTGTGGCCACACACTGAGTACCGTTGTCGATTATGAAGTTTTGATATTGCATATATAAAGATTAATCCAAAGACACATAGCTAAGCGCAAATCTCGAGAACAGATGAACCGATATCGCTAATTCTTTTTGTATAATATTCTTTGAAGTACGAGGATGGTTCTTACTAACAGGAAAAAATTAAAAATGATGCCTGAAAAAGTTTAAAAACAACAATTTTCTATATTCCTATACAAGAGATTCGTAATAATAACTAAAAGTCAATTTCAATTTTAATATTCTATAATAAAGTTTCAATGTTAGTGGATGGCAAAACAATTGAGTGACTTTAGTATCGTATAAATATTAATGTCAATATATAGCCAATATTTATACGAAGATAATGTTACTCAAAAATATATTATCTATGGTAAAATGTAAATCGTCTGTGGTAAAAAAGTAAAACAAAGTAAAAGTAAAATATTTTTTATTATACATCAGAAATAAAAAATATAAAAAAAGCCACTAATTTCTACAAAATTTAAAAAGTGTTTTGTGTTTGTGACATATTAAATATGCCTCCTATAAGCTGGCGAACAAATGTAGGCAGAATAACCCGAAATGCAAATGGAAGGGTGAAATTCCTATTCAGTGGTAAGGGTGTAAATAAACTAGTAGTAATTTAATTATGTGAAACCTGTTAAAATTTCAATTACGAGTAAATTGAGTGTCAATCATCGCGACAAGCTTTTGTGATCGCATAAACTGTGTATAATGCGGTTATAATTTCATAGTCAAAATTTAAAATAATTTTATTTTCTCCTTTTTAGAGCGTAAAGGTTTTTGCTTTTAATTTATTTTTTACTTTTTAGTTATCGCTGGTTAAGTTTCTCAGTCTGTTCTCATCTCATTCAACGCATCATTGTTGCAAGGTCGTTTGCTGGTTAATTTCGAACAGTCCAGTTCTTTATTAAGGAGACCTTCTAATAATTTTACCCAACTTAAGGCCACGTATGCTTGACCAAAAACAAAGAGCTTCGAGCCTAAATATATAGCCTAAATAATATTACCCTGCATTTTGCGTACTGTACAAGCCCAACATATTCTTCGTTTGCGTAGTTCCGTGACTATATATAGTGGAACACTGTCTTTACCAAAGTGTATATGGACGGATGGTATATCAGTTTAGCTTTATAAAGTTTTAACTATCGTTGAGTAGGTGTTACGCTATTCTCCTGATCTCGCTTTTCATTGAGCCTTCGGCGTTTTGCGTCATCGTCTGCGTTTTTATTCTCAGCGAAACCTTTCATTACTTGAAAGCACAAAAAACTTCAATAGTGCTAGATTTAATATGTTGGATTTAAAATGATATCACATTATTTTTCTAATTATTCTCGGCAAGCCCTTTCATTTGATACCCATATTGCAGAAGTGCATAAATAATAACAGTCCCGCCATCTTGAATGGTCCACCATATTGGGTTTAAAATGACGTTAAATTATTCTTCGAGTTGCTCTCAACGAGCCCTTTCATTTGAAACCAATATTATAGAAGTGCATTCAATATAACTATTCCGCCATCTTGGGTGGTTCGCCATATTAGATTTAGAATGACACACATTTAATCGTGCGTTTTCATCCAAACTAAACGTCTATACAAAACTTCAACTCAATCGGTAAAAAATATTTGCTTTAAAATTGAACTCAAAGATTCCACCCGAACTAACATACATACATTGCCAGTCAAATAAAAGCTTATAAAATATATTTAAATAGGAGCATTTCCACTTTAACGTAGGTGAACGTGCAACTTAAGCTGGCGCTACCTCTAAAAGAACCCCACTTTCAAGTTAGTAAGTACGTATACAGTCTTAACTACATATTGGACTTAATCCTCAAAAGTTCAGCTTTTCTAAAATGACGTAGCCCTTGGGACCCTGAGATCTCAGTTTATATGCATTGTGACATTTATGTCATAGACTATATATATTGTGTCATACTAACACTTGACATACCGAAGAGTAACACCAAATTTCTGCAGAAATCCTTTTCAGTCTACTTCAATAATGCGCCATATTGGATTTAGAGTGATTTCACATTATTTTACTAATTATTCTCAATTTCCTTTCATTTCATATCCATATTGCAGAAGTACATAAATAATAACTATTCCGTCGTCTTGGATGGTCCGCCATATTGGATTTAGAATGACGATACATTATTTTTTGAGTTGGTCCTGCTCCATGTTAATTCTACGTCTACTGAGGTTGTTGGTGTATTGACAGACGAGATGTTTCAAATAAAAAAATATTTGAGGCTAGTTGCGGCGTTGGGGTGGTCGTCAAAGTGTGACCGTCAAAGCGGCTGGTTGTAGGTTCGATCCCCACTCTAGGAGATGAAATATTTATTTAAATTTGTATTTCTATTTCTTCGCTCTGGTGTTGAGGAAAAGCGCGGCGTTGAGTTCCTCTTTCTGTCGAATTCTGCAGACATTGCGTTTGAGTGTCAGAATTCAACGCTGCGCTTTTCCTGAGCGGAGAAATGAAAATATACATTTAAGTAAATATTTCATCTCCTCGAGTGGGGATCGAACCCACGACCAGTCGATTTTACAGTCACACTTCGTGCCTCACTCACTCAACACCCCCTTGAAAAATCTGACGCGCTCGAGTGCGTACATGCATCAGTTTTACTTTACATTTTTTCATAATCTATAGACACTCACTACAACGATCAAAAGAAATATATGACATTTTTTCCTTGTTATTATCTAAGCTTCGCAACCCATAGGTCTCTATGACGACCGAGTAAATCCCGTGTTAGCATCGTCGCCTCCCCATCTATTACCTTATATTATTTTCTTATTGCTACTACAACAATGATTGACCTTTAGTCTGATACATTGATTGCCTCCGTATTATATTTCAACCTGAAGTCTATATATAGATGCATTTGCGATGGATATTACTGTTTTGGTAACGTAGAATCTAGTCTAGTAAGCTTTTAGATCCAAACACCACATGACAGCGTATGAATCAGTCCATTTTTCAGTGTAGGGAGTTAGTGTATGAATATCAACTAGCTTATATGACTCAAATAGTGGTATATCTAAGAATATGCAGACTAAATATGAAATTATATCAATGTTAATATTGAGGCCACTCGTGGTGCAGAGGGGGTGACTTTAAACGCGACTGTTTATGGGTTTGATCCCCATTCGATGAAACGACATATTTATTTAAATTTATATTTTTATTTCTCCGCTTTGGTGTCGAAATAAAGCGCAGCGTTGAGTTTCACCATTCAACACGCATACAAAATGGTGAACGGAGTGTCTTAACGCTGTGTCCGTGATACAGCATGAAGCTAATATAACTAAATTTATTGTTTATTAAATCTGACATAAAGTACATTTCGGTATTTGTTTATTAGGTGCATTTTGGTATGCCTTGTTTTTAAATATAAACATTTTCACAGTCCAGTTTGGGTGCCTACAATGAGGCTTTATGTTGAGGATCAACATATGCGACGTGCGGCGGATAATAACCATGTTATACGTTAAATGTACAAATGTAAATAATATCGTTTCAGCAATGAAACATAAATCCCAATACAAATATCTATCAAATGCCAATATTTTGTTATTTTATATTTGTTTGGACTATACGGTATTGATTAAAAAACTAGTTATACAAATATCATATAGTAATTTATGTAAAATTACGATTGTTTGATGCCAGTCGTGGCGCAGAGGCACAAAGTACGACTGCAAAATCGACTAGTTGTAGGTTCGATCCTCATTCGAGGAAATGAAATGTTTATTTAAATTTATATTTTCATTTCTTCGCTCTGGTGTCGAGGCAAAGTGCGGCGTTGAATTCCGCCACTCGATACACAATGCCTCTATATTTCGGTGGAAAAGGGAATGAAGTGTCTTAACACTAAGTTCTCTCTGCCTACTCTGCTGGGTGCAGGACACAGCGTGAAGCTGGTTGATTTGATTTTTTGTTTATTTTTGTTCTACACTAAGATATGATTTACTTTAACTATACGTATACTGATAGATAGAATGATAGTCTAGGCTTATTATAAATATGATAAGACTGACCTGAGAAAACACAGTGTTCATTTAAAGAAAATTGATTATATTTTTCTTAATGTATTAAGAAAAATCAGTCAATTATTAACAGACAATTCTATATCAATTGAACTACACATACTATACGTAGTAAGTACTTTTACATAATGCAAATAAAGGATCTTTTTTTTTATATACAGTTGTTTTATCTATTTGTACTAAATGTAATTAATAGCTTCTGGCCAAATTGAATAATTCCATTATATGCCAAAGGATTGTGATAATATTAATTAAAATATCTATTCATAATCGAAATACGGACGACAATAACTTTTGACTGCGCTTAGATAGAAGTATAATTTTTCTCTGCTTTCGATCATAGGCCCGGAAGATTTTATATCAACTTCAGCTTGACGCTTGCACAGGTGACTAACGTAAAAACTATTTAAACAATAGACATTGTGTTGCCTGTATCTATACAGCCAACACAAGTTAACAATTGGGTTCATATTACGAAACCATAAAAATAAAAACGAATTAGACTTATGCTACAGATGTATTCATCTTTTATATAAAAATAATAATACAGTTATTTTAATGTACGCCCTGTTCAGAGTAGAGTGATTTATTTGGCTTCGGCTTAACTGAGATCTCTTTGATGCGTTGAAATTGATTGAATTGTTAACAGAATATGATAATGGCCGTGCAAAATATGTTTTATTAAATATAAGAGTTATAGAGACGAGAAAAAGTGATTATGATACAAGAATGCAACAAACCCACAATAATTAATTCTTACTGACAACTTAAAGTAACTCACTTAAGAATACTTTATATTGATCCATCCAAAAACGTTTTAAGCGAGTTTGATTTCTTTGACAATAATTGTTTTATACATCTATATTCTACTATTTTATTTGTTCTATCATTACCGGCCCGCTGCCGTCTTAGTTATTGGATCTCCAAGGGCGACGAACCTAAGGCTGTTGGATTCAAGGCCATTCTGACAATGAAAAAAAAAATTTACATTATGCTTTCGTAAATTTAATATAATTTAATAGCGTTTTAATCTATTATAGATGGTGGTAAGTCAAGAAGGATCTGCCACGCACTGGCGGTAATATCGTTGGGGGCGAGTTCCGACCCTCCACCAAGTCAGACGAGGGATAATGATTTTACGTGCCGCAGCGAATGTGTTAATTTTCGTGGAAGCTATTATTTCAATCATTGATTTCTACTTAAAACGGATTTATTTATACGTAATAATAGATATTTGACGTATAATGTATTTATTACTATACATCTATCTGTATACGTATAGTATGAGTAAAAATTGAGTTGAGTTTTGACCCATACTGATACAGCATATACTTGTACGATGAAGACTTAAAAAACTGAAATATTAAACGAAATGATTGGCATCAAACGTTTTTTTCGAAGAATATTTTATTATTTTGGCTCGTATAAATAAAAAAAATTATTTTCTAGATTTCATGTTTACATTAAACATGAAATCTAGAAAAGATTTTTTTTTTATATTTTTTCTTTATTTGTTAAAGTCTTTGCAATTTATAGGCCTTTTCTTGATTTTGAGAAATTGAGTGTGCCGATCACTAATTATATAATATATATATATATATTTATGGGTAATGTTTACTCTATACATCGGATATGTGAATTCATTAAATTTTATTATGGAACGAAATGTTTGCTTTCACAAAGAACAGGTGTACATTTGTTAAATTCGATAACTTTTGTTAGCATAATAATTACAGTATACTACAGTATAATACTGTTACAATTGAAAAATATGAAGCCAAGCCATATTTTTGTGCACAAAAATACCATTCTTTCAGTAAAACTTGGCGTCGGGTCATAAAGCTCGATCCACTCAATCTTGGTCAGAAATGAACGCCCCGGACTTCATCAGAGTCCTGATTTTAATCCACTGGATTATGATTTATGATCAGTTTTAAAGAGTAAAGCTTGCTCAAGCGTCATGATAATTTTGAAGTCCCTAGAAATCTGTACGACTGGCAGTGAAGAATTTTCTCATAGAAAGAGCGGTTGTTGTTGTGGAGAACTGATCTCAACGTTTAAATGACATATTGCCAGCAATGGAGACCTCATCGAATAAGCCTTATATATTTTTAATGATTTTATATTCATTTATTAAACTAACATACTGTAATAGTATTAAATGGTATATACAGTAAAAAAATGATTCTTTTTGTAACAATATTTATGGTAAGACTGAGGATAAGCAAATCACATTTAGGAATACAATTAAATACAGTAATTTGTAATTTTTAGTGCTGATTTAAAATAGTTATAAAAATTTAAATCGGTCGAAATAAGGACTTCGTTTTTAAATATTTTTTTCTTTGTGTATAATATCACCCAGTTCCCCACTTTCTGCCGAATTCTGTGGCATTGCGTGTGGAGTGGCAGAACTCAACGCCGCGTTTAGCCTCGACATCAGAGCAAAGAAATGGAAATATAAATGTAAGTAAATATTTCATCTCCTCGAGTGGGCATCGAACCCACAACCAGTCGGTTGTACAGTCACACTTCGTGCCGCTGCGCCACGACTGGCATCATTTTCATTGTCATTGCCACATTTTATTTTCATATTACGTCCTCGCATGTGAAATTGGCGTTTAGTATTAGAAAATATTCGATTTTTTTCCTCCAACATTAAATGCTAAGTAAAGACCATAATTTAAATACATACAAACATATTTGACTTATTTAATATGTAATGACGTTCTGAAATTAAAATAAGTTTTTACACAGAACAGAAATCGTAATTTAAAATGGCCCTTATCTCTCTTATGTTTACGTTGAATTTTTCGGACAAAGGACTTTTACTAAAACAATTTATTTTTGTTCAGGCATAGTTCTTGGTCTTCTGCTTTTTAAGACAGTTGCGTTGAAAAGGAAGGGCTCTACAAGCGCAGTAGGTCAGTGTCTACATCATGGACGACAGCATCTGCTACAAAACGCTTTAGATATTGGTTCGATCTACACTGGCGAGAGAATTTATATTAAAATTGTTCTCATTTGCCCTCTGTGGCAAATCGCGGCGTTGAGTTTCACTCAACACGCAATGTTTTGAATTTGGTTGATAAGTGAAATCTTATTAAACAAAACTAGGACAGAATAATTTCTAATTAAATAAAAGCCAAAAACGATCACAGATGAATTAGACATTGAAGATTTATTAAGAAATTATGCTTTATTCGTATTTGAAACGTATCCTCGAATACTTTAAAATCCAGAGTGTAGACAATATCTACATAATACAATGAAACGCAAAAGGATTGAAATAATTATCGGGAGGATTTAATTCCTGTCTAGTTCCTCGAAATCAACAGGTCGCTAGTACGCAAGACCGGGGAGATGCACGTGTATGCAGTTTACGCGCCAATGTTGTCAGAGCTTCGCCCGGGACTGGTTCAGGAAACTCAGCTCTTGTTCGCAACTTGTTTATATTCATTTTTAGTGTTTAATTGTAATAAAATTTGTGTTTCTTATATTTATTATTTATTAAATTATAGATATTAGGGTTTTATGACATGTGATAGTGATTTTTACTGAATTACATAGAGTTAGTGGTGATAATTGTGAGCTGAATTGTGGAAGAAATTTCGAGCCGAAAAAGCAATGTTTGAAAGTAAGTGGCTTTTTTGAGTAATTGTCTAAATGTGTTTGCACATTTATTAAGTGGCTCAATTTTAAATAGATCTTGATTTCGAATAGCGACGGCAAACGGTACCTACATATCTCGAATTAATATTTAAAAAAAAAACCGGACAAGCGGCAGTCGGGTTCGTCCACCGAGGATTCCATATAAAAATTGGAGGTCTCGAGCTTTTTTTGAAATTCAGGCTTAGATTAGCCAGAGCCCCTACATCTGATACCTTACTTGAACTAGCGCTTAAATACCAAATTTTGCCCCCCTTTTAAAGCTATTATTTTTAGGCTATTATTTACTTAAAGCTACAGGTTAAAGTTTATTTTCTCGGCATCTTTAAGCAACCAAATTTGTAACGCGCATGCTAATGATGGTTTTCTTTATTTTGAGATGTTCCACTACTGCCATTTTATAATTTTGGTGGTATTAATTAAAGGGATAGTATATATGTGTAAGTGCTTTTAAGAAATACACTGCTGTTTTTTATAATTAATAAAGTTTCAATAAATCTGAAAAAACCATGTGCAGCTAAAATTTCGTTTATTCGTCGTAAGTATTGAATACAAAATAAATGAAAAAAAAATACATAAAAAAAAACGAAAATCACGCTTCTAAGAAAAAAAATACTGAAAAGTGAAAAATATTTTTATACCCTTTTTGTAATTTATTTAAAGTATTATAAAAATCCTACTAAAAAATATAAGTATATTTTTTGTAGTAGGATTTTTTAAAAACAAATTTATTTAAAATTTTAAGTTGTAATTTTTGTTGACCTACAATTCTGAAATTGGTACATAGCCCTAGGTGTGCGAGTCATACTCACGCTTGACACCAAAATTATGTTCCGTTATAAACATATATATAAACCGAAGCTAATAGCGTGTTACAATTTTTAACAAAAAGAAAACCATTTCAATCAGTGTCAAGTGTAGCTAGCTTTGTAATTTGATATTGTAGGCTGTTGTCCCGCTTTGTGATCATATCACAAAGCGCGATCCCGGGGTTTAAAAATATTGGGATACCGGATCAAAAAATAGGTTGGTTTTAATTTTTACAATATCCGGGATTTTCAATATTTTCGTTTTTTCAGACTTTTCAAGTTGAAATTTAAACTTATTAAAACATGCCGGCAATTCAATTCAAATTTTTTAAGAATAAGCAATAATTGTAATAGTTCTTAAGGATATATATAAGCACAAAATTGCGAGCAACGAGTTTAAAGAACTTGCAAGATTTTACATTGCTTATATTTTAAAAATTACAGACCGTGCAACCCGATACAGTTGTTTGTTACCTTAACACCTCTTTGAAACTTTTTCTTCTGTTTCTTTTCCTTGGTATTAATCTCACCGTATAATGCCATTGCTTGCCTTATTGTCTACCTACTCTACTTTGCATGGTCTTTAACATCCTCGCCTCGCCGGTTAGTTTAGTCGGTTAGCTTCTTTCGACGTCCGCGAGATCTCACTCCAGGGACAGACATAGCAAGGCTTCCATCTGACGTAGTTTCTACGCCGGCTCGCAACGTGGCCATACTATCCCAGGCTATGCTCTTGGAGCTTATCTTAGCTTATTAGTGTGTTTCCAACAAGGTGTATGCGGTCAGATCACGTTTCGCCACACATCCATCTCAGCATCTTCATTTCCGTGACAAGCTCCTGTGTGTGCTCGGCTACTTTATTCTTCTGAGTGACGTTAAAGTCCATGATAAGAAGACAATGTTGAGCCGTCAGTCTTTCACCTATAATGACCTTAGTAATGTAATGAATTTGAGTTGAGCGGGACCTACTCCTATACGTGATAAGGTGCTAAGGATTCTTTTGGAAGAACGTATTAATGGCGCCTAGATCAGACGGGATAGGTTTTTAGCATATTTTCTCCCTCTGTGTTGCGAAGACCGTGTTCCAAACCCGATGTTTTGTCAAATTCCAAAAATATCGAAAAAACCGGGATACCAGGATTTCTAAAGTCAGTATCGAAATTACCGGTTTTCGATACTGACTTCAGAAAATCCCATTGAATTCTAAATTAATAAATGCTTATTTATCAAAAACTTAAATGTTGTTGTTTAAAAAACGTAATTATTTTATGTGAAGTAAATTTATTTTTTACTTTTTAGTTTATTGTTGAAGTCGTTTTTTTTAGTTAAAAATTATTTTTCGTTTTTAGGTAATGGATAGACCTTATAAGAATGCTTCTCGAACGAGAAGGTCCTCTTTAAGCATCAATCTTAATTAGGTGTTACGTTTGCACTTTTAAACTGAATATTTTGACATATTGAACGGTGTGAAGTGAGCCGAACAAAATTTAAATTATATAAAACTTTTCGTCGACTGTCTATGGTCGCCATCATAAGGCCTGTAATGGCACTTATAAACTATATGAGTGTAAAGTTCTCATCAATATAAATGATTTACCTTAAAACTCAAGATCGGTTTCGAGTCCCGCTACGTTAAAAATTTTATACGTTTTCTGAATAAATATTTTAGGATAGACATTATCTTGATAAGAATATCAATGAATACTGTAATCAAGACTCAAGCCCCATAAATACATGGTTAATTTCAACCACCAAACCAACTAAAATGTGATTCTGGCTTGTCTAACATAGGCGCTCTGACTACTAAGCCATACGTTTGTAGTGCGCCCCCTGGAAACCTGGTCGGTTTCCAGGAGGCGCTGGTTAATTTCAACCACTAAACCAACTAAAATGTGATTCTGGCTTATCTGACATAGGGCAAACAAAAAATGGATACGTAGGTGATGTTTTAATATCTCCGATATCAAGATTGTCGTGAATTGAAATAAATAGTGTGTTAAATGAGCAGTATATCCAGGTAGACCGTCTATTCTGGCTCGCAAACCTGAAACTTATCTGGTCATTTTCCACAAATAAGATATTTTATTAATAGTACCAGACTAGACAGATGAATTCCATATCTAGTTTTCGTGTGAATACAGTAAAATGTTTAAATATAGGATACAAAAATGTACGTTTTATTTTTGTATCATGTAATAAAGTATTTACAGATGAGAGTAGATTAACTTATACAATGTTGAAAACATTAAAAATATTTTGTTCGAGGAAGCACTGTTTCAAGTACCTACTACTATAATAAATAAAAACAAAAAAAAATCGACTGCATAAAATTAAAACGAAAAAAAAGCCCAATAGCTTATTAGAATTAAAGGTAGGGAACAATTTAAATTTTACGGGGCTTCTAGTGAAGATTTAATTGCTTTAAGAATTATAGGTCACACTGTTATCCTTATTGACCTATTGGCCTGGTTTTTTCTTTTTTGTTTTATGCAGACGGGTTTTTTGTTTTTAATAATTCTTTTTTTTTATTAGTATTAAGGTAATGACAATCATGATATACGTTTTTGAAATCCTTGTATTGAGCTCTTTAATTTCTTAACCATGTTGCAGTATTATAAAAAAAAAACATTAAGTACAATGACGTAGCACCGCCTCCGTATAAGGTTTTTTAAACATCACTTATCTATGAACACTTCGGCTGCTAAGACAAATTGAACGATGCCTTAATTATGTGAATATTACACACATACATACATACATACATATATATATATATATATATACAACCCAGTCGGGTATAACGGGTCGGCAATAAAAACTAATATACATCCTTCAAAGATATTTGCATTATTACAGCGAGCGACCGTTGGTGAACAAAACGCGAAAGCATCGCAGCCTTATAGCAGTATTTACTTTACGATATTTACATTAATATACATAATATTAAATGAAAAAGTATTATGTATAAATGTTATATTTTAATCATTTTAAATATAAAATTTTAAAAAATTTTGCTGCCTTCCTGTCAAGACACTTCCGCTCCCCACTTTCCATTGGCGGCGGCGTTGTGCTCCGCCAAATTCCGGAGTGACGGAACTCAATGCCGCGCTTTGCCTCTTTACCAGACAGAAGTAGTGAAAATATTAAATATTTAATTTTCTCGAATGGGAATCAAATCCAAAACCTATCGTATGTACAGTTGTGCCCCTACGCCGCGTCTCACCTCAAACTTCTGGTTGTTAATTTTATTTTATTTTAATTTTATTTTAATTTAAAAAAAAAAAAAAAACCGCATTCTTGTGATGGATAGAATAATTTTAAAGCTTTGAAAGTTCATATTAACTACCTTCCAAGAGCATTATCTTTGGGTAATGCACTTGGGTAAAGATATCATAGCACACAATAGCTTTAAAATAGCAAAATATTTTTACCCTACAAACGTTGTTTGACTTTAAATGGCTGTTAAAATATGCGAATATTTCGATAAATACCTAAAGAAATCTATTTATAGGTAGTCAATTCTCATAATATAATAATATTTTTTTTTACATTTTTTTTATTGTTTGATTGGTTCATTTTCATTTTTTACCATGTTGTTTTTGGGCTAGCCTTTTAAAACTTTTAGGAATATAAAAAACATAGACATCATCATTATTTGTTTTTCGCTTCAGTCTTTGAGAGTTGTTGATAAAGCATCAGCAAACCAAACAAGCAAGCAAAGCTGAAGGTGAAATGGATAAATATTAAGGTCTCTACCCATTACATAGACTACGGTTGATCCTTCAATCGAGTTAGACTTTTATATTATATGTAATATCGTGTCACGTAGGTACATATGTATGTGTTTGAATGACAGCAAACATTACTAGTTGTTTTAGTCCTACATCATATTGCGACGTATACAAACAAGAAAATTCATAACATAGTTGAAAGTTGTTATATCAGGGAGCTTTGCATATGTATGAACCAAAGTTTGTTTCACAGTAATCTTCTAATGCGCTGTGACAAAATACGTATAAAAAATGGAATTAAACCACTTGTAACTTGTAACAAGGCTCTATTTTTAGGGTTCCGTATCATAAAAGGACTTGATTAAAAATAGATCGAGATCTCATAGATCTATCAAATTGAAATTAATATCAAATATGCAAATCTACGGTCCACTGGAGCTCAGAAAAAAAACAAGCCTCTAAATTAACGCAATCAAAAGACACTAGGCATGCATTTATGCATAATTTTTGCTGCATTTTATATGGAATTCGCCGCGAAATCGAAGTGAGAACTTACAATACAAATAAAGGGAAAATACGATAAGTAAGAAATTATAGGTAAAGGAAAAAAGGTTCATCAAAAAATATATTCAAAACTTATGACATTATGAGGCCAATAGTAGTGCAGGGTCACTAGGTGTGACCGTAAAATCGACTGGTTGTGGGTTCGATTCCCACTTGAGGAAATTAAATATTTATTTACATTCATATTTTCATTTCTGCGCTCTGGTGTCACGGAAAGCGCGGCGTTAAGTTCCGCCACTCAACACGCAATGCCTCCAGAACTCTGCGGAAAGTGGGGAACCGAGTGTCTTAATAATAGGTTCCCTCTGCCTAACCCGCTGAGTGCGGGATACAGCGTGACGCTGATATATTTTTTTAATTCAAAACTTATATTTGTGGTGATACTACATATATAACATATATTCATATTAACAAATCTGAAATCCAATAAAAAATACGGAACCCTCAGTGTTCGTATATATATACATAAATATGATGTAATTAGTGCTTAGTAGTTATGGAAAAATTATACATTTACGCTCACATACTGACACACAATAGTTTCTTTATTTAAGAAAAATACTCCGTAATCACATGTAGCACATATTCATCACGATTTTAGAAATTCGATTAATGAAAAATAAATAAATTTATATCTATTAAACAACATCCAAATCATTGAAAACACTGCCTCTGTCCAATTGCTCAATGTCTAAAAACAAACAAAATAAGGTAAACACTTAAAACACAGTTCATAGTATAATATGGTACTGCCATTACAATTAAGATTTTTATATTTATTTACATTTGTTTAATAATTTTAATACAAAATCGTATGAAAATTAAATAGAAACGAATCTTATAATGTTATACGGGACACTACGAAAATTCAATACGACATAAATGATTACTTAGAAATTATTTCTAAATTGTTTTGATTATTTTATTAATTATTTTAATATCAAATCATGCGTAAGAGTATAATCTACAATTATTATGAACTATTGTTTTATTAAGCAATCATTCCTGCACGATATAGTAACACAGGCGCGAAACACAAGAGGGGCCCACTTTCGAACGAGGTAGCTGAATGCCACCCTCCACTATATTGTAATAGGTCGGGGGCAAAAATATTTTCGTATTTTGAATATATTATTTAGTACTCGAACTCTGGCTATATTAAATGTAATTGGCTGGTTTTAATGTTATTAAATGTAACATACTGAAGACGCAATAAATTAAGAAAAATCGTTCCCGCCATTTTTTAATTGTTTTTCAAGCAAGCAAAATTAACGTACGAGTATGTGACGAAGAAATTCGATACATTTTAAAGTTTTATAACAATAAAGGTAAAAACGACGAACGCCGCGAATAAATTTTTTGCGGTTTACGGACCTAATGTATCAATAACAGTAGCACATATGTGGTTCAAAATAATTTTTGTGTGACAGATGAGGTTCGGTCTTACAGACAAACTGGACTGGACTGGACAGATAAAATCAGCGCCATCTTTGAAAAAGTGGAGCAAGATCGACATATTAGTAGCTACGACATTGCTAAAGAACTGGATGTTGATCATAAAACAGTTTTACGTCATTAACGAAAGTCTGGGTATAAAAATCAAGAAAAAAATTGACATTTGGGTACCACATGACCGCACTGAGAGAAATCTAATGCAACGTTTCCATTTGCGATTCTTTGTTGAAACGTAACAATTTCGAACCATTTCTAAAACAGTTGATTACGGATGATGAAAAATGGGTGACTTACGATAATAATATGACTGTCGATTCTGACCTCTACTGTCAGCAATGATGATGTTAAAAAAAACTATTGAGAAAAACCACCATGACAACGCCAGCCCGCACTCATCTATTAGAAACGCAGCAAACATTAAAAGAGCTAGGCTGGGATACATCAACACATATGTATCCTCCATATAGCCCTGACCTAGCCTGATCAGATTGACGGTTGACAAGTCAACCGAACATATATGTTATTATAATATAAGATATTATTTGTTATGTTAATTTTTATCTTAAAATAAATAAACGTATTTTGATCAAATTCTATTATCTTATAATAAGTCAGTTATTTAGTCATTGTATTCATACATGACGAATGTTACAATAAAATTTTATGTTACCGCCCCCGTAGCGCGCTTGCATCGCTCCTTTAATTGGTTAAGTCGTTTCTGAGATAAGACAATAATACATATATTTTTGGACAATAATACATTTTTTTTTCACAATTTTTTCACTGTTTTAGTTTGGACATTTCCTTTTGAAACTAATTTATTGTGGCATAACTTTTAGAGTTACACATGGTATTGTAAACTTCTTTGTAGATATTGACGTCTAATTGTAAAAGAATTTTCCAAATCCCGTCCCGCAGTTTAGTTTTTATTCAATTTAAATGAAGAAACAAAAAAATCTAATCGATTGTCTCCATAATTTTAGTGATATCGATGCATCTCCTCCCCCTACCCCCGCAGAGTCACGTCGCTACGGTGCGCGAGGCCACACACTCCGCATTTTTTATTATTACATAATTTTCTTTAGACTGATATGTTTAAATTCGTTATATCTTTTGAATGGAATGTCCGATTCTATTAATTTAAAAAGTATTTTACACGTATTGAAATTATCTTTAATAAAATATTATTTAATGGGATAAGGATTAATGCAGAGGTATGAATAATATGGTTTGATTATTGT
>DWAO01001755.1:0-17826 GCA_018230605.1 Heliconius congener
CCTCTGGTGTTGCACGGGGCCGTGGGCGGCGGTAATCACTTACCATCAGGTGACATGAACGCTCGTTTGCCTTGTCCTTTTCCATAAAAAAAAAAAAACATATAATCAGTACAAAAGGCGGCCTTATCGCTAAATGGGCGACCTCTCTCAAGCAACCTTTGGGTAGAGGAGAGAATTAATGAAATAGGAAGGGAATTGTCTATTCTCTACTTTACTTTTTTCTAATAAGATGATGACAGTTCTACCCGTGACCACGGACTACCGCAACTAAATACTTGCGATTAATCCGGTTAAAGAGTTTCATTTTTGTCTAGAGATTTATGTTCTATTTTGTTCTTTGATTATAACGTTTCGAAGATGTCAGTTAAGCGATGTTAAGTACCAAAATAACATTTTTGTGGATGAAAAAAAGAAATAAGAACGACAAAACGGAAATAAAGATTTCAAATAATGAAAGAGAATGTGAAATGGTGACGCATACAAATTCACAACGGGCGGACAATTTGTCGCCCTGGCCTCAACGGGATATAACTCTCGCCGGTTATTACGCAGGCTATAAATATTCACAAAATACACGTATTCAAATGTTGCTATAAACCTTAAATAAATCTTTATAAGTATCAGTCTATAAAAATTGTATTAAAAATTTATGAGTATTAAAAAATTATATATTAGGAGTAATGGTGAAATTTTATTCAATATATATGTACATATGTACTTTTTAGGTGTTCGTTTTTGTATATATATGTTGTTACCTTTTTAGAATTCTTGTTGATATGAGGAGCATAATATGGACTGTATTTTTTCTTTTTTCTTATAAGAATTTAGACATTAATGTGAATCAAAAACTTTATCCAAGCTAAACCTTTATTTTTGAGATAATTTTCTAGTGTTTACATAAATTTATGTGACATTAGCGAAGTAATTAAAAATATATACAACTGACGCTTAAAAGCCATAAATAAATGAACAAAGAAAGAAACCACTAAATTATGCACCATTTAACTAGAACTACATTTTCTAGCCGTAACAACTTGTTTTAAATAAAATATACTTACCAGCTGCCGCCTTACCATCTTCATTGCCATAATAGAAAACAATCTCTGGGAATTCAAGATACAAATAACATTGTACACACACACACATACACATACATATGTACATCAATTCAATTGTGTGCAAAATATGCAGTAAATATGTTGTTCTTGTATTGTCTTTCCTTTTCGATTAAGGCCCTCAGTTGCATATTTCGCGGGCGGCGGCGGGACGGCCACGTAAACCGATAAGCCCACTGATTTACGACTTATAAAGGCGACACTTCCGCAGGCTTAGCTGGCAGATTTACACGACAATGCTCCGTTTTGCTTCACACTAGCTATTAATAGATTATTTTATGTTTATTATTTTAGTTTTTGATATTAACACGCGATGGGATGCTTAAAATTTTATTAGTCTTCGTTATCTTTACATAGTATACTATGGTATCGGTTATAGTCGATTGAGAAGTATTAAATTAAATCAGCTTCACGCTGTATCCCGCGCACAGCAGGGTAGGCAGGAGGAACTTAGTTTTAAGACGCTCCGTTTCCCATTTTCTACCTAACTCAACGCCGCGCTTTGCCTCGACACGAGAGCGAAGAAATAAAAATATAAATTTAAGATTTTTTTTTTTTATGGAAAAGACACGGCAAACGAGCGTGCGGGTCACCTGATGGTTAGTGATTACCGCCGCCCACGACCCCGTGCAACCCCAAATTTAAGTAAATATTTAATCTCATTGAGTGGGGAGCGAACCCACAACCAGTCGCTTATACAGTCACACTATGTGCTCCTGCGCCACGACTGGCCTTAAGCACATACGAGAACATTAACAATATTAGATTTGATTATTTTTTACGCAAATTTGGTTGTTAAATGCAATTACTCATTATACAAAACTAAGAGGTTAAATACGGGAAGGAGACACAAAGGCACAGGAAGCACTGACCAGTCATTTCTAATGTACAATAATAAAAAATATATAAAATCCCCAGTCGTAACATTCAAATTTAAAAGTGACGCAAAATTATTTAAAATTTGAAATATTTGACACTCCTCAGTACAACTTTCATATTTATTTCTTCCCGTTATACCTACACAAAAACAAATATTTACAGATTCATAGTACCAACAAATAGTAAGGCAGTAAATAAAAGTTCCAATAATTAGATACATAATTGTCGGCGTCCGTTAGTTGAGTAAACATTTTATTCATTTATTTGTATAAGAAATATGAACCTGATTACGAGATTCTCGTTTGTTTTGACTTCGTTAAACTGATTGTTATAAAGAGCGATGTGTAATATTTTTACTTTATATAGGTAATATATCGATATGTGCGAAATGAACGGTTTGTTATATGGGGATATACTAGCAATATTTTTTTACCTTTATGTTATTGAGGCTAGTCGTGGCGCAAGGGCACAATTGTGTGACTGTAAACGAGACTGGTTGTGGGTTCGATCCCCATTCGAGAAAATTAAATATTTATTTAAATTTATATTTTAATTTTTTTTCTCCAGTGTCGAGGAACGGAGTGTCTCACATTCCGTTCCCAATTTTCCATTCCCTATGCCTACTCTGCTGTGTACGGATACAGCGTGATGCTAAAAAATAAAACAATACCTATGTATATGTTACTATAAATGTATGGGTAATATGAGGTATACCAGTTTGATTTTGATAAAAAACAAAAACAAAGCCTAACAAAAGTGCATTAACGATCAATTTGAAGCTTATTAAAAAAACTGACAAATAAATACTGGAACATATTTTAGTGCATCGCGTAAATATTCGAGGAGGCGTAAAAGTTTCTTATACAAAATCAAGCCTTTAATGAGAAAGGCAGTATAATGCGTTTATCATTTGGGATTTATGGTCAATAAATGTTTATATAGCAACCTTCCGCCTGAGGTGATTGTCTCGCTCGGTTTTAGTGATTCGGAGAAAATAAGTAATCATCGTTTACGCTTGGATCACGACCGAATATCGATTCTAATATAGCGTGCATTATATCAAATATTTAATCGAATATGACTGAAAACATACATATATAACAAAGATTCAGTCACAGTAGAATATATGGTCTATTTTTTATAAGTAAAATATATGGTCGATTTTTTTAATACATATATAAAAATAAATTATCATTAAGACACTCAATTAATCTATCTAGAGATTTAAATGTTCTGATAGACCAAATCGAATAAGAAATGTCTTGCTTATAAACATAAGATTGAAAATAACTTTAGTTATAAAATGAGATAGATTAGTACTTATATGGCAGTAATCTGTTTCACATAAATACTGGAGACTCAAATGTGGTTTCATGTGGTAATACCTATGTTTCGCTGCTGCATAATAGCGTCGGTATCAACACTGCATTGTGTACGGCCAAACGTGCAGCTGTGCTGACGTTTCGCCGTCTCATCAATGCAGCTAAGGCACCGTTCCCTGTTATCGGCAGCATCTATTTTGTATCTTCCATGTCTACTGAACATACTTCCCAAGTACACGACTTCCTTAACTTGTCCTAATATCTTACCATTTACACTAATCTTGCATTTCTTTCTTTTCTTCATTTCTTTCAAATATCTGAACTCTTTTCTTACTCGCATTCCGCTACAAAAAAAATGTACAGAAATATACTAACATCTGAAGAAATTTTGTAAAAATTTAAGAATGCTTAAAGGTATCCGCTTATTAATACCAAGAAACGTATATTACTTTCATAACCCATCTCCAACATAAACTTGTCGACACATATCACGTCAAAAGACAAATTAAAGGCAGCGGCGCGGAGGTTTCGCTTACTCATTTTCAAGTAGAAGATTTTACTTTTTAGATAAATTTCATGTAAGTAACCTCAATGAATAATAATCATTATACTTCATGTAAAGTGTTTAAAGTTATTAGTATACGTTAATAAAGTTTTAATTGATGTAAATAATATGGCAACATTTTCATAGGATAAATTTTATTATAGGCGTAAAACGTGTTAAATATTAAAATATATAGAAATTGTGGTAATTTTGTACATCGGCTTACTTTAATTTAGTTTTTTGGCTTCACGTGGCAGAATAGGCAGACAAAACTTGGAAATCTAGTGTTAAGACACTTCGTTCCCATTAAGACATTTCTTTTCCCCACTTTCCGCCGAATTTTGAAGGCGTTGCTTGTTGAGTGGCGCAGCTCAATGCGTGTTATGCCCCGTTATAAGAGCGTGGAAATGAAATATTAAATTTCATGGAAATGAAATGTAATATTTCATTTCTTCGAGAGGAAATCGAACCCACAACCTGTTGCGTTTACAGTCGCACGTTTATGCCCCTGCGCCACGACTGGCCGCAATCTGGCTTAATATTGTTTACAAAATCATCTAAAACTAACATCGGTACAATGTATATATATTTATGTAGTCGTATGTAATTATTAAATTTTTTCTGTATACCTTGAATATAGGTTATTGAAGGTGGATAATTTTACAACGCGTTCGGCTTAATTGCGATGAGATGTGACGCTTCGATCAAACGTAAATTCGAATTTTTTTTTGCAGCCTTTTACACTTAATCTTGAATTTGCTTTTCTTATTGATGATCGAATACAGGCCTATTTTTTGGCTTAGTTTTTTTCGAAGTTTAGAGCCTTTAAAATACATTTTAAAAAAATATATATTTCAAGCCATAATCGTATCACAATCACCTTGGCCTGGCTCGGCGATAGCGTTAATTTAATACTCAATTACGAAAGCTTAATTATATTTGTTATTTTTATTTATATTTGGACCTGACTATACAATCTACAATACGGTGTCTTTTATTCACCACAACTTTATTGCTTTTTCATATCTGATTTGCCTGCAGTCCACTCGGACGTCCTGATGTGCTGATTTACAAGGCAAACCCTTTTTGTCCTGACGTCTGTCAGTCGATGGAGACGTCTACACGATCCAAAGATCTGATTTCGGCATCTTTTAAATCTTGCTCACGTCCTTTTGTAAATCAAAAGCACGGGAGCGTTAAATGCAAGAGGCTTTATGCAATAGAAACGACTCGTACAGAATATGCAGTATAGGACTGTCAAGCTGATGTAGATTTGCACGTCTTGATATGTTTAGAAGTCAGATTTACTTTTGATCTTCTTGTATATTTTGTGCTATCGTTTTTAATATGTCTTTATAAATTAATCCATTATTTTATGCACCAGAGATCTGATTTTATTTCATTATTCCCCGGTACATTATGTATTGTTTGTACCAAATTGCTTAGCATTTAATTAGGACTCCATCATATTACTGGAAATTGGTAAGGTTTCGCCTCCGCATGTTTAGTCCCACAAGCTAATATAGATTGACTTTACTTCAAGTATCTATACGGGAAACTCTCTTAGCTTAGTGCTTTAACTAATTAGTTCAACGTCAAGCAGAGGGTAAACCTATTAAGTATACAATGTATATTATGCAATGATAATTGATTTCTGATTATGGATTCTAGCTTGGATTGATGGTTGCTAATTGCATATGTTAATGCACACGTGTTGCAGCAATGTATTAATTAATAAACAATGTTACGTTAAATGAGGATGCGTTAAGGGTGATTAATACTTAGTTTAGATTTCATATGCTATAATTGACCTAAATATTTGTTCTCGTTGTAGATATAATGTCAAATATTAGTTTTAAAGTTTTTTATATATATATAGAACGACGTTAAGATTTTTAAACTGTGTTTCTACTCTTAAATTAGTACCTTAATTTGTTTTAGAGAACGTATAAAAATTTTAACGTAGCGGAATCCACCCGTGTGTCTTTGAAACCGCCTATTTATACGTTTTCTAAAAAAAATATTTAACAATGTTCGACATTCAATAATCATAAAATTTATATCTCAGACTATTTGCTAAACGAGCTAAATACCTCTCTATTAGTAACCAATTAATATATGAAAGCGGTCACTTTGTACGATTAAACGCATCGATGTGCGTCCACGGTACTCTTATTATCTGATATATTTTAAGCTGCGTCACGTTGAATAAAATCATTGGTGTGTGGTGGTGGCCGGTACAAGGTGAGTGATCTACTTTTAAATGGCTACTTAGTGGCGACTGCGAACAAATTGCGCTAAAGAATAACCGTCGGCCGTCGACGCAGTTAACTAGGGATTCGTTTTGTTTCTTTGTCGAAACTGGTTTATACTTGTATGATGGGCGCGTATGTTAAGTGTTTGTTTTATAGCTTTTTCTTAATTGTAGGTTATTTAAATTATGTGATGTTCTTTTTTTTTACTTTTAAGAGAATATTCTGTTGTTGTATTTTTAGTTTATTTCAGTTTGTTGGATAAAGTTTTATGATTTTCTTGTTTTATAATTTTTCAGTCGGCTGATACAATGCCCTTTGTATATTAGTTTCGTAATGATCTAAACGAAAATTAGGTATGATATATAACATTTCATACGTACACTTTTGCGCCCACCAAATGATGTATCGCTTCCTATGAAGTGGAATCACAAATTAAGTTTTTTTTTTATGATTACACCGCATAACTTGTCTATAAGTGGATCAGGTTACAATATAACGAGTGGATATATTATTAAAGTTTTATGAACATTAAAAATTATTTACATCATACTATCATAAACGTTTGGAATCATAATAAAATATTATTTAAACCATAACTTTATATCACGTTGCTTTTTAGTGATAGAAAAAATAAAAATCAGATATTAATTATTTGATAAGAGAGATTTAAGCCGTTATTACTGCAATGTCTTGTCTTGTCTTGTTAACTTTTTGAGAAGGTTACCTTCTCAAAAAGTTAACTAAGGCCGCGAAAAAATAAGTTGTGAACACCTACTCACTTCAGGCCGAGTTATCCTCACCCTTAAATCGTGTCTTTTATCTGAACATCGCTTGCAATCGCAATAAAACTGTCAAACGATATATTCTTGATATGACAGATACGATATCTCCATTAGCTCGAACACCGTCGTCACGGCACAAACGAGCTCCCATAAAAAGATCAAATAAAACATGTATCACGAATTTGAACGGCTCGTCTGCCAGCAACGAATATATACTGTGTTATAGTATCGGTTGATCAGAGCTCAACGGACGCGCTCATAAATTAAAAGCCATCATATTTGTTTTTTGAACGACCGAGTAAATAAAATTCCGATTGACGGAGCGTAACTTTGCGCGGTACGCAATCAACAGTTTCATTTGATGACTCCGCTGCCTTGATTTCGAGATCCATCCACATCACGGGTCTCGTTTAAATACTTTTCATCTTCGAACGTTTTATATGATGATTATTAAGGCGAACTATTAAATTATGTATCAGGGCGGCCGAGATCGCTCGTTGTTAGTGAATTCACCATTTATCTAACATAACTTAGCTGTCACTCGTAATTATCGAGATGTTTTCTAATTTCATACGAGTTAATGTTGAGGTCAGTAATTAACTGATGAGATCAAGCAGGCACTCCATACTAATGGGGCCTTTCTACGTCAAAGGGCTGAGAAGCGTCGAAGCGCGTCTGTCGAATAATGGTTCAAGTTGTGTTTCTAACCAGGCTGGTGGAGCACGCGGCGACCTATCCCGACCCTCGTCAAGTACCAGTCGATTAGCTTAACGCGAGCACACTAATTATTAGATCTCCGCAGTAACCGTTGTAATAAATTGATCATTTATGTCTGCTTGTTTAAAGTGTGACACCTATTATCCACTATTTATTGCTACAGCGTTGTAAATATTTAGTTAATTATGTAAATATTTAGTAAATACTAATATCAGTTGTTTTATTATCGTTATACGCTAGTACGTGAGGTTCGATACTTATATTTAGTAGGATAGTAAGAAACTTAGTGGTACATCAATCAGTATGTTATGTATTTCTGTTGTTCCAAATTTACATACAAAAAATAAATAAAAAACATTACCGCCATTGGTAGACAACGTGTGTAAAAAACGCTGTATAATTCACACGAAAGCTTGCATAGTCCCTAATAATACGAAATTCCTGCTGCCGGGCTGCAGACGCTGTGCAAACACTGTGTTTTTCACTTTGGGCAACGTACCCGTATACAATACAGTTACTGGCCGTGGCGAGGGTGCATAATGTAATTTAAAAATGTTAAGTATCATTAAAAAATTAAAAGAGCAAATCAAAATTTTTATAACACAAGAATTAATAAATTTCTCTCGCCTTACGCCTGTTATTTCTGGCCGTTTGATTACAAATAAATATTATCTCAACATTATTAACCTTTCTAAAGCAGTCGCCATAAATTTTCGTGGGCTGCACTAAACTTCAAGTTTTGTGTATAAAGCGTGAAGTTTATGCCGTCATTCTCCAACGCAAAGTGGACTCAAATCAATAACTTTTTATTGCTATTAAATTAGGTATACGCTTGCAGTTTATTAAAAAATTAATAAAAATATTCTAAATATAAATAAACATGAAAATATGTATTATATTATTGTGGATATTATCCGTCATGTTCTTTTTACCAAGAACATGACGGATAATCCACAAACTGTTTTTATTATAGTATTTTCTATAAAACTGAAACAATAAACCCATAAAATTTTGCAAAAAAAAACTGTACAACTACAATACGTTTAGGTCTCGATAAAAAGGTTGCATAAAATTGTCTATTTACGTTTCATACTTATTAAATTTATACCAATATAAGAGTAAGATAATACGATATGTTACAATAAATAAAAATATATACATACACAATAAAAATATATACATATATTTTTATTTTCATTGTAAAAATGATAGTCGAATATTGATTAAAACCTTTACTGTGGCACGAGTAAACATCATGGATCATTTGTAGTCGCTATGGTGACATGAAAAATCTGCCCGACAAAAAATGAATGATTAAAATTTTAATATTTTAATAGTAAATTACTGGTTGTTTAAATAATTAGCTATCGAATGAACGTTGAGCGAAATTCAATTGTTTCGATTATTAACTCGATTGGTGATATCTCATTCGGTTTGCGTTCGCCGTTTGTTGTGCCAATTCGTAAGTTTGTACAGTGCGATTAAGTGTATTTAGTTCTATTTGTTTAACGTCAAATCAATTTATTTGCATACATTTGTATGTTGGCATGCAGTTCATTTGGTCCGCTCGTCCGTCCAATGTGAACGTTAAATTAGATCTAACGTTTTCAATTACAACTTGTGCGAGTTGTCGCTTGGAATATTTAATGGTTATGGGTTAGCTCAAATTGATGTTTCTTGGTAAATAGTAGGAATTCAGCTCTACCTATAGATAAATATGCTTGTACACAATAATCAAAACAAACAAATTTTAATATAAAAATGCTAACTTATATGTTCTTGTCTACTTTTGCTTGAATGTCGTTTACAATGAATTTTATTTATTATTCTAGGACAAAAGTATTAGGCATTTACGCTGTACAGTTTTTTAGGCCATTTCTCGTAAATTTATTAACCATTTAATAATACTTATTGCTCTACGCTTTACACAAAGCCGTATACAAGCATACCTTTAATTACAGCTATTTGAAAGCATCGTCACGCGGAATTATTCAAATTAAGCTCAAATTAATGTTCTCGGAGCAACGAATCGTCCGTTTTTTCGTCGCGTCGCGCTAATGGGCGATTTCTGAATTAAATTCGGCGATCGTAAATTCTGGTGTACCACGAAGCATAAACAACACTTATCTACACAGGTGGCGGGCCTGTCTTGGATTAAAATTTGCTAAGAATTTATGTTTCCAATGTAAATGAATGTTTCATACAGTTGTTTTATATACTGCACTTCTTGTTAAAATGTTATTAAAAGCTGAGTTCTGCTATAAAAAACGAATATATAGTCTTATAATTTTATAACACCACCTTAAATCACATCGAGTCTCTGTAATCTTATATACAATCTAATCAGTGACGTTTTTATTTTATGATTGTTTTTATTGACTCGAACACCGTTATCATTTGTCTGTATACCGTTTATGTGAAAATATATTGTGTACTTTACAAAGCAATACAAAATTTTGAGCTTTCTACGAAAACTTTAGTTATTCAGATGTTGGTAAATTGGGAGCCGCATGGCAATATCGCGCGGGTTAGATCGCAAAGCAAAAATTCCATACAACCACAAAGTCAAAATTGCTAAAGGGGTTCTAAAACTACCGACAATGAGAAGTTCCGTGGGTGCATGAACTATGCTAACGTGCAAAGGATGTTCGGGCCTCGTGAACGAAGATTTAGACCTAGTTGAAGAGATACTAGATTTTCTTCAGTATTACTAAAATACTTACACTTTGTTATCTGTTCAATAACGGAAAATAACCTTTTTTTTTAAATAATTTAGATAGCAACACGTAATATATAATCACCAATTATAATCTTGTTTTCAAGTAATAAATAACATATTGTACCATAGGAGTGCAATTTTATCATTAAATATGGTTTAAAGAACCCTTTTACTCTTTCGTGCTTTATTTGCTGTACTTTATTTGGAAATCATTTGAAAAAGTGTTTCTTTTTTCTACTTTTTAATAAAATATACCACATCTAGGTGGTGTGGTATCTTAAATAAATGCATAGCGGGCTTGTTACAGTTTTCAGAATACTTCACTACAAGCACACTACGAGAGCTCAATCGATTTGTATGAATAATATTTAAATACTATAAACGACTGCGAAGTGAACTTGCAATTTTGTTTATAGCATAAAAAGATAAATATTCTTATTCAGTTTTATGCAAAAATATTTTTGTCTTAATATTATTTTAAAATTTATTTTCATTGTTGTATCAAAATTGAGATCAATTAAACCCAATACAATGTTACTGAATGAAGAATATTTTATATCCCCCCTTTATTTTCAAAGTTAAGCAAACACATCCATATTTGTTCCAGTTTGCTTTCATAATAAGGCAAAATTAAATAACATGAATTCTACTTTACGTTGTTTTAGTACCCTTTGAAACGCAACGCTCCGTTTGTCTCTGCCCCATTCGCGGGCTTTTATCGTACTTAGGGTTGCCATTCATTAGGATTTCGTACGCGTAGTCCTGAGGCATGGCCTAGAATAATGTCATGCTTTGATTTCGCTTGGACGTTGAGCGCTTTAATTTTATAGATGGTGGTATCTAGTTTAATTTTGGTAAATATTACACGATAATGTTGAAATGATTAAAAGTAATATTTTTTTGTATATTTCAATATTATTTTATTTATATGAACAATGAACATATTTACAAGAAGTTTTAAATCACAAAAATATCTTCATATACGATAAATAAGAAAGAATGTGAAATTTTCTATAAGTTGTATAAGTTACAGTGTTTTGAGACTGTTTGTTGTTCTCAAATACATATTTGTACATACAAGACGTAAAAATTATGAAAATAATTTTAAGTCCACAATGAATGCAAAACAACATATCACAATATATGTAATTTAAAAATATTAATAATAAAATAGTACATTATTACCGAAATAATCGTATACCGAATTGCAGTATATTCTAATAAATAATTTAAATATTAAACTAAAAGCTAATAATAATAAGCGCAACTTAGTTCAACTGTTATTACAGTTTAATTTTACAGAACCCAATAATTCAGTTTATACCCTTCATATAACGTTTCAGCACATCCGAAGCTACGAGTATGACCCTAATCGTGTAGTTTCGGTCAGTTTGTCCGAATAGCCGGTGACGACGGCGACGTAATATGGTTTAACTTCAGTGTTGCCACCTTGCATTTGGAGTGCGCCCTCGTGCGCCCCGGGAGAGACAGGTCACTTAGCATTTAATTATTTGCCGCTGTTACTGTATCTAGGTAATATTTGCTCGTGAAAACGACCACCGCAATGACCTACTTGCTTGTAAAATTTTGTTTTTCGTTCTTATTTGTGAATTAGAAGCGGCTATGTTTTTTATTTAGCAAATGTTGCTATACTACTTTTAGTAGTATTATTTTTACGAATTTGAGAATTTAAGAATTTTTATTTAGATATTATTTATTTTGGTCTTATTCAAATAAACATTCTCAACACACATTTTCTATTCTAATTCGTACTCGAATTAACTACGACAGTACGACATCCTACTGAATAAAAAAAGCATATTTCGTTTTGATTTTTTTCATTTTGGGAAACAATTTAAGTATTCGTAAATTATTAACTTTGATAATAAAAGTAAAGAAAGAAACCCTTTCCATTGTATATGTATCGCCCACACGTTATGTAAACATTGTTCCTTCCTCATGACGAACCAAAGTGTGGGTGGCTGTTCTTTGTCATTTTCTTCATTTCACTCGTGCATATCTTATTTATTACAAGTGTACTTAATGTCCACACCTCGGTATCGTTTTCATTTTAATAAAATATTTGATATTTATTCTTTTGTATATTATTAAGATGATTCTCACAATGTAATGTAATGTAAATAAATGTAGATATTTTTTGTTATGTTCACAGAAAGTGTCTCGTAAAGTGTGAAAACATTTTTGAATAACTGAACTATTTATTTCTAGTGGCATGCCTCATTTGTAATCGTTTTAGAGATTTCGTATATTAATAACGAATTTTTTATTTTATTTTTTGTTATTGTAAAAGTTTTTTTTAAACAGAAATCAAAGTTTATTAATTTATATTCTTAAATTCTATTATTTATAACTTTATTTTATATGCAAGATTGACACTTCTGGCCAACATTGGAGTGTAAGCCTTTATAGTGCACTGAGAATCCACTTAAGTTATTAAAGCACAATAGGGAGTCCGCGCCATGACGCTATTGTGACGCTATCAACCTAATTGAAAACTACTTTATAGCGGAAATCTGTGCATCAAGTATTAAGAGTTAAATTGAAATGTTTAATTTATATTTAGTTTATTAATTGATAAAATGAGTGGTCTAAAATTTTGTTTTCTATGATTTCAAATCAAACGGTAGTACCATTAAGAGAAATATAAAATTTTGCGTAAGAAGAAAGTGATATAGAACCTAGTTTATTGTCTTATAATTAAATGCACTATTAAAAGTTTATAGTCGCTCAGAAATGTTCATTCAGTAACTTTTTTTGCCGTACACATTAGCTAAATTCATTATTATGCATTTTTAACTTGCTCTTTGCTTCTTTTGTTTATATTATATATTCGTTATAAATTCAAAATGAATACAAAGGCTACTCATTGCTTTTCCTAGGTAACCCGTACACGTATATATTTTGTATTCTTTTTCCATGGAAAAGCTTTGGTATAAATCATAGTTTGAGTCTTTCACTATGAAAAGTTCAACCGCTTTTAACTAGGTTCTTTAGAAACCGCAGATTCCATTATAAAATGTTGAAGGAATAATGAACATTGTAGCTCAAAATGAGATTTTAGCTATCTCGTGTCAAGAATTTTTACTACAAAAATTGTTAATTTAAGTTGATGAATGTTGTATGAAAAAAAATGTATGATGTGAAAGATATACCCTACTACTGTGTTAAAATGTATCAAGATTTTAAATTTGAATATATATCACTACTGCACTCAATAGCCGTTCTAAATTCCACAAACAATTTTTATTGCACATCTTAAAGAGATCCGCCATTTTACTTTTTGTTATTTCAGCTTTATAAAATGAAAAGATCTTTGACTAGAAATGAAATTTATACTATATTAAATATTTAAAAAATACTCATAATTTTAGTATAATATATATATTTTTTTCATATTTGTTACAGTTCGCAATGGTTACTCGTGCGTGCCAGTTGCTCTGTCCGACGGGTTGGACATCAGGCTTGGTACCGCAGTCACAGAGATATCATACGGCGGTCCCGGTGTCACCGTGAAGGCTGTCAACCCGCGCGCCCCGAACCAACCGCAAACATTTAAAGGTATACTACCTTCTAAATATCCGGGCTATGGAAATTTGTCACGTGCTGAAATGTATGAGCAAGTACTGTAAGTTTGGATGGTACAAATTCTGTGTGATTCGAAGGTTATTTTAGTCAGTACAATTGTTGATTTTACTTAATACTTAATTATTGTTCTTAAAATTATCAATGTAGCTAGATTACTTAAAGAAAAATATACAACTCGTTGTTACATATGGTTCATTTAGAATATTTAAACACAACATATAAATAAATAGCTAATTTTAATATCGATGTTTTTCCATGAAAATCGATTTGTTACTTGTGTTAAGCAATTTAGCAAACAAATCGTGTATAACTCAACACATGTTTAGTTTGTACTATGGCTGTGTATTTTTGATTAAAACTGCCCTTTTGTATGGCAAATTAATGTACGGCGCTATATCACCGTGTCTTTCGGATAGATATAAAATGCGTCTATAAATTATTGCCTTATATTCCTTACGAGTAAATTATGCATCGATGACAGTTATGTATGAACGTAATCTGCAAAACGCTCACTGACTTCACTTACATGAGATTTCTCTTTATTTTTATACCAACTTTGTTTTAGAATCGATTTTTTAATTTACCACGGACATCATCAGCTTTCCTCCCATACAATGTTTTAATATTTCTCTTACATAAATATTAGTCGTCGTGCTGATGAGACGCCGACATTGAATACGTGTTTTATTTATCATAAAAATTGAGTTACTGTAGCCATAATATTAAAAGAGATTCGCAAAAACAGAAAAGCAAGCTGTCTCGTCACTGTAACGGATGTTATTAGAAAAATCCACAACGCCGTCGGCGGCTCCTTGTCGTTTCTTTGTCGCGGAATGATTTGCAATTCCAAAGCGTTAATTTTACTTTGACGAGGCGTAAAAATACGTTCGGGCCTCTGTTGACCTGGCGGCTTGCCCCCCGGCCCGCCGGGCGCTGCGAGCGATACCCATTTGCATACAGGCGGAGTTTGTGAACACGCTGTAGACGATAAAGAGGCGGTACCGACACTCAAGCTATGCCATACAAAAAATCTAAGATTTTCGCCGGTATCTATTTTAATACTATTTATGTTGGTTTTGCTATAGATATGTTTATTATTTTTAAACATTTTTAAGTTTTATGGACTAACGCTATGTTATATAAGTACAAGAAAAATACTATATTATTAACAAAACGTATATAAAATTTAACGTAGCGGGATTTGAACTGACCAACTAAGTCAAGTCAAGCCAAGTTGTAACAAGCGTATAAGAATTTTGATCGAGGTGCGCTTGGACGGTTTCTAAAGAAGCGCGGGTTCAAATCCCGCTACGTTAAAATTTTTATTAGTTTTCTTAATAAGTGCGTTTCTTATTTATTTATTTTTTGCAATGTTTTCGTACATTCTCTTTGTTAATCACCAAAATTGTAAAAGCGTGTTTTTGAAGTGGCTGAAGCATATTCATAGTAGTAATTTTCACTCACTATTTATGTACGCATTGGGCTAATGAAAGCGCACGTGGTCGCAATTACTGTGAAGAGCACTTTATTCAGAATGTGGAAGTTGTTGCGGCTTTGTTAGTTAAGGTCAGGCTTTCACGGTGATTGCTTCTAGCCCGCGGCCTTTTCATTTGACGGCCGATCCCATACATTTACAGATATCGTTACACCATCCAACCCTTGCAAAAATATCTACACACGCCTCGGCTCGCGCCATAATGGACCATACTGACTGACAGTCTATAAAATTGAATGCTATATATTAATAGAGTGGAGACCACTTTCATTATATTAACAGTTTGGAAAGCAATTTCAATTATTACTGGAAATTGTGCCGCTAGTACAATGCTATAACTTATAATTTATAATGCTTTAACCGAGACTGTAGAAGTGCTTTTCTTAACAAGTAAGTACAGCTGTCTCATTCGTGTTTTAAAAGTAAATGGTATTAAAAGTTTCAATACTTTCAGCGAACCGAGTTTGTGTTATTATGTTTTATTATGGAAAAATTATTGAATGAGGAAAATATAATAGGACTTAATTTTTGTTACATTGTTTTATATTATTTCCTGTGTGTTATTTAGATAGAAAAGAAATTTAAATTTTTACATTTCCTTGTCATGGAAATATAAAAGTTTAAATTTTAAAACAGAAGAAGCTCAATAAATTGTTTCCTATCTACCCTTATTTACAAGATATCTACAGTGTAATAAAATATTCATAAATCATTCGTATTTAAAAGAGCACCAGACAACTACTTCATTACGATATATCAATACAAAAAAGAAAAAACCTTTTTACTCGACAAAATAATATTATATTTCTTTCTCAAGTTATATTTTTTTATTTATCAACGTGGCTTTTACTTATAACGAGTTGTATTTAAGGCGACGTGATCCTGTGCACGCTACCCCTGGGAGTGTTGAAGGTGGCGGTAGCGAACAACGGCCAAAATCAACAGAACTTCGTTAAGTTCGATCCGCCGTTGCCTGATTGGAAAGTGAGTCTTTATTGATGTTAAACTGTCTGGATATATATTTTTAATATCTGGCTGGAATATCGCATGGTTCATATTTTTTTATTAAATGATTTATTATTTAATTTAAGTTATTTTCATTTCTTCGATTATGTAGACAAAAATATTAAATTTTATCAATAGGCTAATATAGTCCGAGTGCCATTTCTACACGCTGGTAAAACTAGCAGTTCTAGTAAACCATGATAATCTGTCTTTAAAATGCACATTTCTTATAAGGCAATCTATGATAGTGATGGGTTTTGGTAATGACAAATAGGGCTGAGTGATAAATCACTGTGCTTTTACTCAAACTAAGTAATTAGTATTATGTTTTAGTAAATTAAGGTAGGTCCGATCTCTCTTATGTGAATCCAAAACTTTAAGCAATCTAAACCAATAACAATATAAACCAAATATATTGTAATATACCTACGTAACAGTGTTTCTGTTTAAATCTAATGTATCTTATTAATTAATAAAACAGATACAAATTTTCTCCACACTTTTGATGATCTTAATTAAATTCTATTATAGGTAGCAGCCATAAAACGGCTCGGCTATGGAAACCTTAATAAGGTAGTGCTATGTTTTGAAAGAACCTTCTGGGACCCGAGCGCCAATCTCTTTGGACATGTCGGCACGACTACCGCCAGCAGAGGTGAGCTTACGTAATTATAAACAATAGTTAGTAATTTATGCTGAATTTGTATGAAACAAATTTAGATTTATTTGTTTATTTGTGTTTAATTTTATATTTTAAATAGTTAAATTATAAATATATTTCGGAATCACGTCGGAAAGTGGCGAGCAGAGTAACTTAACACTACGTTTCATTTACCCTCTTATATGGTGAATCAGCGTAAAGGTACAAAAAAAAGAAACAATATAACATAGTACATACGCCATAGGTACTCGCAATTTATGTGGAAATTGCGAATAAAAATTCCTGTACTGGGAAATTTTAATTCTTATAATAAAAGGCCTAGCAAAGTTCCATTAGCCCATACGTTGGCTGCATGCGTGTTGTTGTTGCGTTTTCGAATAAAGAGAAGAAGAATAACATAGTGACATTTTATTATTTTTATTCACTTCATAGTTTTGTTTTGTTTTTTAGCGTTATCTAGGAACCCAGTGTTAAGACACTCCGTTACGACATTATATCCGTTATCCATATTCTGCCCAATTATCTAGGCGTTGTGTGTTAGGTATTGGAAATAAACGCCGCGCTTTGCCTTGTTACCACAGCGAGAAAATGAACATATTGCGCCACGGCGGCCTCACGCTTCATAAATGATATAAAAAACCCGGTTACTAACGTTTATCTATTTACTAACGTTATATCCGTTATCCATATTCTGCCCAATTATCTAGGCGTTGTGTGTTAGGTATT
>DWAO01001756.1:0-17825 GCA_018230605.1 Heliconius congener
GTGCGTGCGTCTTACCTCAGTCAGTCAGAACAAGTCCTTTTATATATATAGATTAGAGGCCAGTCGTGACGCAGGGGCACAAATTGTGACTGTAAGCGCGACTGGTTGTGGGTTCGATCCCTACGCGGACTAATGAAATATTTATTTAAATCTATATTTCTATTTCTTCGCTCTGATGTGGAGGCAAAATGCGGCGTTGAGTTCCGCCACTCAGCACGCAATGCCTCCAATTCCGTGAATACTACGGAACGGAGTGTCTTAACACTAATTTCTCCCTGTCTACCCTGTTTATAAATGCTGTTCAGCAATATGAAGTAACTATTTGTGGTTAAAGGCACTATTTATCTTTGCAACATAGTTTAGATAGAAGGTAACTTTTTTAGAATACTTGTTCTTTTTCAAAGCGAAGTCTAATTTTCTTTTTTAGATTTTTATCTGAAGTCTCTACAATGTTGCTTCCATCAACTATGTAAGTCAATAGGTACATTTTAAAACAAAATTAGTATCTAAAAAGTAAGAAACACGAACTTAAAATAATTTATTCGTTGAATTGAAAGAAGACTGGTTGTGGGTTCGATCCCTACGCGGACTAATGAAATATTTATTTAAATCTATATTTCTATTTCTTCGCTCTGATGTGGAGGCAAAATGCGGCGTTGAGTTCCGCCACTCAGCACGCAATGCCTCCAATTCCGTGAATACTACGGAACGGAGTGTCTTAACACTAATTTCTCCCTGTCTACCCTGTTTATAAATGCTGTTCAGCAATATGAAGTAACTATTTGTGGTTAAAGGCACTATTTATCTTTGCAACATAGTTTAGATAGAAGGTAACTTTTTTAGAATACTTGTTCTTTTTCAAAGCGAAGTCTAATTTTCTTTTTTAGATTTTTATCTGAAGTCTCTACAATGTTGCTTCCATCAACTATGTAAGTCAATAGGTACATTTTAAAACAAAATTAGTATCTAAAAAGTAAGAAACACGAACTTAAAATAATGTATTCGTTGAATTGAAAGAAAATTACAATAAATTGTTGAAGAATACATGTGCGAAGTTTTTAATATTTTAATACGTCTTTGTCAATGTCAAATTCCTAATACTATAGGTATAAGCAATAAAATCGTTCTTCGTGAATATTTTTGATGATAATGAACGATTTTGAGAAGGTATCTCTGCTGTGCCAAATTAAATTAACTTATATTGTTTAACATAACCATATAATAATAATAAGATAATTATAATATACAAAAAATCTTTATAACATTTAAATAAGTAACCTCATATATATACATATAATGCAGTATCGTCTTAAATATTAGATGGAATGTGGTATTAGTGAGCTACATGTTTTGTAGAGGTCTGGCCACTTCCACTCGTATGCACTTAGAATCGATATTAGCAAGAAAGTTTACCAATCCGGCGTGCAGCTGGCTACACTTGCGTGCATCTAGCCCAAATACTTTGCGAGGCTAAGGATTTATATATTCACCGCTTTGAAGTGCATTCTCGATTTATGTACATTTAATGTACATTTAAATTTACTATTTTTAACTGACTTCTGTTATCAATTCTACTGTATTTTTATTTTATTTTATCAATTCTACTTTTTTTTTTTTATGTCTGTTACCTCACAACTTTTGACTGTGTGAATTGATTTTGATGATTTTTTTGTATCTGAAAAGTTCCACTTCCCGTGTGGTTCCATTTTTATTAGGTTCGTTTCTAACGATGACATCTATAAAAAAATTATATAAGTCTTAAACTTGCATTTAATATGTGATCCACAAATGGACGAATAACTCAATCCCGCCAACCGATTTTGATAATTCTTTTTTTATCCGGTTAAAATTGATAATGTCGTCTTTTTTTGTCAAAAACTGTTAATAAAATTCTAATTTACAATTATAATTCATTTACATTTTAAATATATTGTAAGTAAATTCGAAAACACGATTTTCTCTTATGGGATAACACTGAAGAAACTGGACACTTTAGTTTAAAACATAAAGTTGTGTAAAACAAAATTAATCCCAACAGAACAGGACAACACTAAAAATTCAGTCATAAAACGACTCCTTCGCTATTAAAGTAATTGGTTCGATAAGACACGAGAAAAGTTTCTATTTGACGAGGGACCGGCTCTATGAGTAACGTGGAATCTTGGGAAATGAAAAAAGGGAAAATGGATTTACTCTGCCTTTATTTGCAAGTAATGGACGTCTCGGTTGCTCCTTGTCTGGGAGTGGCTAAAGACTTTCCAAATTTGACGTTTGTTAAGAATATTTGTTTTTTTCTTTAGCTTTCACGGTGTATCCCGCATATATGGAGTTTATATGGTAGGCAGAGGAAATTTTTTGCTAAGACACTTCCCCACTTTCCTTTTGATTTTTCGAGACCTTATTATCAAAGGGAAGAAGCAAATACTAATAAATAATAAATAGTTATCTCTAGTGAAAATCAAACCCATACGTTTGTGCCACTGCGCCAATTAAATTTTTGTCTTTCAAAATAATTATGGTATGTTGATAATTGTCAATGGTAACAATTATTTATCTTATTTACAATAAAAAATAACACTAAAATTTTACAATAAAATATATCCTATATAGTTTTTATAAAATAAATATTACCTTCTTTTATATTAGTAGGTACCCACCCATAAACCTCCTGTACTACAGCGGTACCACCTAATTAATTGAACGTTCACAACAAAATTTACTATAGAGACTTAAATTTTATGATCTCCCAAGAGATTTTAAATGGTTATAGCTTAATAAAACAAATGTTTTATAAATATCGGAGCAATTCACAGATTTCCCTTCCAAGTGGCATTTTATTTTATGCGGTTGCTCGTTACCGGTGCCGGCCGCGCGTGAAGTTACGACCGCGATGGGACCCATGCACACCCTAAATTCATAGCATTTATCGCTACTTCTTACCAAAAAAGCATAATCAGTCTGTCTTCTCAACCCTAAGGGCAAGTTTCTGCTGTTGTTTTGTCTATATATACATAAGGTATAAATACTGAGGCCAGTCGTGGCGCAACAGGTTCGATATCCACATATTTTTTCCTATTTTTTATTTCCTTTTTTTCTGTAAATGTTTTTTTAAGATATTTAATCTTGACTAATGAATTTTTGTATACCTACTGTAAATGTTAGTTTTAAATTTACTTAGAAATATTTGTATTTATCAATAATGTAAGAGCATCCATCTGACTTATCGATGAATCCACTCCCTCAGTACACTAGTACTAGAGATCACTAGACCAACAGGTATAGCAGCTGTTCGACGCATGTTCTCATGTCTTTATTAAATTGTTTTACATTTAATAAAGAAGTAACGGACCAGCAAATCCGTTTATACCCGTCAGTTAAGGATTAGGTGACAAACAAATGCTATAGAATGTGTATCGATAACATAGCGTTTTATAACTTTATATTTACGAAGTTGCATTTTTGAGATAACTTTAACAAAAAAGTTAACTTTTTTACATTCCCTGTATTGTATTATAATATATCGTACATATACAAGCAATTTAAATATATTAAACATATAAACAATTTAAATATATTAAACACAATTATAAACGACCAGAAAATAATACGAATTAAATAAATACCTCGTCAATTACATTATTAAATACACACCCAGTGCCCACACATATCATATAAATTCTTTATTTTAAAATAATATGCATACAGCTAGCACTTCAGCTCGGCCTCGCCTGGCTCACTTGAAACCTACAATTGCATGTAACAAGCAAACACTAGCGTCGAAACGAGCGGCTTTGTGTGGAATCCGCCTTGGCAGGTGAAGAAAGGTAAACAATAGACTGTGAGGTCCAACAGCTTCACCCCTGAAGTCTCCCGAACGAGACAATGGAGTATAGTGGAGCTGGGGGGAGGAACGCTCTCGTCTTGTTACCGCCGCGCCGCTAATATTTGTTAGTTTTATATAGAAACATAAGTAACCTTTTGTGCCAACTTTTAGAGCACACAACACAAAGCCTCCAACTTCTGCAGGTTTAGGTATACATATAATACGGTATGCCGTGAAAAATTGAATGTGCACGTCACTTGTACTCACCGCTGAAATATAAAAGAATATACTTTTTATACGAGATGTGTGGTGGGGCTTCAAACTGGTACAGTATCGTATAGAAGTCGTTTTATTTTTAATTTTTTTCAAATGAGTTTACAATTTTACTAGAGGCGACATGTTTAATATAGAGTTATTGGTATTTAATTCAGGATTACTTTTAGCATAATTAAAAAATTATCTTAACATTTGTTTTTTATCTATGTATTGTTTTTGAGCTGTTACATTTATGAAATGAGCCGCTTAAATCTTCTGTTCCTTAAATATTTTTTACGATATACCTATTTGTTATCATATCATTTTTATGAAATTCATGAAATATGGTTTTCATATCATTTTTATGAAATTCATGAAATATGGTTTTCATATCATTTTTATGAAATTCACGAAATTTAGGTTTTTGATATATTATATATAGAAATTCTGTAAAACTTTAATCAATCGCTAGAAAATGTAATTTTTTTTTTTCAAATAAAGATATTATGAAGTGTAATAAGTGAAAAAAGTCAAGTGCTAGTCGGACTCATTCGGAACCCTCCGTTCCTGATCAAGTTTAGGATTGTAGGTAAGGTAAAGTACCACTTATAAATGTTGATAAATTTAAATTTGCAAGTCTGCACCACTGGTACGCTCCTGAGTTGTACTTCCCGTTGCCCTACAATCCTGAAACTGGTACGGATGTACGGAAGGCGCGGTGAGCAAGGCCAACTCGCATTTAACCAGATTTTTTTCTATAATGTTAAAATAAATGTTTATTTATCGCATTTTTCCTTTACTTGTTCTGTAAGTTCTTACATTTTGCCAAATTTCATAACGTTAGCGGGAAATACCCTGAAGGATTTGATTACGAGGTAAATAAAGTTTCCTACATTTTTTAATTTTAAGTTTACATACATATTAATGCATACGCCCATTAATTGTGTATGAAATGGACTAATAATATATGTTTTTTTTTTATTTAATTGTATGGTAAGTTCTTACTTTTTACAATGGTATGTCCAGAGGAGACACCTTATAGATTTTTTCTTTGCTGCAATTTTTAAAGAAATACAACAAAAATAATGCTTAAATCCTAGTTACAATCTTAGTCATCCCAAACCACAGGGTCGACACATATTATTACTGAATATTCTAAGAATAAAAACAATAATTATTTCTCCTTTAGCTGATCTTTCGCACCTAATATATATAATATTAAATGAATATTAAAAGTTAATCTGTTTAAGGTAGCATAAGTAACCAGTTGTTAATAAAATTATCATTTTTAATTAAAACTATATTTTTTCTTCTCTTCCTCCACCGCTTTCTGCACTTGACTCGCTCGTATCTTTTGATTACGTTGACTTGAAACCTTAATTTTTTCTTTGCTCAACGGTACTGTAGACCTGTGATGTTTTGTATTAACATCAGCTCGATACGTCCACGTGATTGGAATTCCGCATTGAGTGGTGAAACAAAACGCCACGCCTTTAAAGATTTTATTGCAATGAATGTCGTTTTGATGTAAGCGTAAAACCCCTAATAAAGAAATAATTAACTAAAATTTAAAAACTGCAATATCACACGAGGAGCTCGAGCAAGTAATATTGTACGAAAAAGCAAAACAGGTCCAAATGAAATACCCACAATATGAATATTAAACAAAAAGAGGCACATGCTCTAAAAACCTTGCACTATGATTAAAAATATAACGTTATTCCTAAAAGGAATATACAATCGTATTTTAACGGGGTCTTAGCTTAATTATTTTGGGCATAAACCCTCACAGATTTGACCTTTATGGATTTATAATTCTAGTTTAACAGTGGCCTGTCGTCACGCTACAATTACCATAGTTATAAAAGTAAACAAAATGTTTCTATAGTATCTGAAAGTTGATATTAATACAACAAAACTCTTTCTTTCAGGTCATTCGTGGCACAATGGCACAGCTTGTGTCTGTAAGCGTGAAGGTTGTGGGTACGATTCCCACTCGGCGGAACGAATTACTTAATATTTTCACTTCCTCGCTCTGGTAACAAGACGAAGATAGACGACGTAATGTCTAGTATATTCCGGGGAAAGTTGCGAGTGGAGTGTCTTAACACTAGCTTTCCTCGAAATTCAACGTTGTTTTTTAATCAATTCTAAATATATATATTTTATTAATATTAAATTACTTAGTCGAAGATATACTTTTCTACTCAGCTACGATCCTTTCATTTTGATTGACAAACGTTGCCAGAGAGATTTGATAACAACTATTGTACACGCATATTTTTTAAACTACTAGACGGGTTTTAATGTTTATTTTTTATTCTAAAGCCGAATTCTGTTAGGTATTGCGGAGTAGGTATTGCCACTCGACAAGTGGCGAAACTCAACGCCGCGCTTTGCCTTGACACCAGAGCGAAAAATGAAAATATAAATTTAAATAAATATTTAATCTCCTCGAGTGGGGATTGACCCCATAGCCAGTCGATTTTATAGTCACACTTTCTGCCCCTGCCTAAGTGGGTACTGTCTAGTCAGTGGTAACTGCCTAGGATTTTTTATAATATATAATTTGACCCACTGATCATCTGGCATAATAAGAGACATTTTTCGTATTACTTTCGTTTCAAGTGGTATTCTAACTGGAACTCTTCTTATTATATTTATTGCTTTACTATTTTTTATTTTTGTTTTACTTACAGTTTCTTACAGCATATAACTTATTTAAAAAAAACAACTTGTTTAATTTCAACCGGATTCTATAATCATAACCTAACCAAACTTTCACCAAACTATCCTTGAATTAGGATACACTTTCAATAAAAAAAAATCGGAATGGGTTGGCGTGATATCTTTTTATTCGTCCATTTGTCGCGCACAAACCTATTGCAAATTTAAGACTTATGTGATTTTCTTATAGATACCATTTTTGGTAACAGGTCAAATTAAAATGAGACCACACGGGAAGCAGCAGCAGTAACAAACATAAAAAAATACAGTCGAATTGATAACCTTTTCTTCCAAAAATCGATTAATAAAGATAATGAAAATTTGAGAATATTATACATTGAATGTATTTAGTAATTACAAATTTACATTGTTTAAATACATATGTATCTTATGGTAAATGAACAAACGTAATCTTTTCCAGGTACATCTAAGTCAAATACGCGTAAAAAGTTCAAACACTTGTACCGCACAGGTTCAAAGCCTGGCGTAAATTACGCAACTCACCCTCATTATCGCAGGGGATGACACAGGGGTCCTATATACAAGTTATGCGTAAAAACGGTTCGTATTATCCCCTTTATACGCAACCATACTATTAAACTTTCGAATGCGTGTTTGTCATTCGATTTTACCTTAGTTCAATAACCTACGAGTATGTCATTTAATTTTAAAACTTAGGACATTTATTTATTCCTAAAATTTACAAAATTAGTATAATTAATTCAAAAACACAAAAGAACATAGAATGCAAACTAATAACAAAGCTTATTATATTAGTAGAAAAATCAAATATTTTATTTATTTTTTTAATACATATTTTTATTGGCGTGATAAAATAGAGATAGAGATAAGAGATTCACTTATATTCTGTTTAAAGCAGGATAGGTTGGTGCAACCTATTATTAAGATGCTTCGTTATCCACTTCCTGCCTATTTTAAGAGCTTATTAAAATTTTATTTTTTAGCGTCACGCCTTACTATGTATATAGCAGGGTAGGAAGAGGAAGCCTGGGTCGTAGTGTTAAGACACTTCGCTCTTTTCCTCCAACTTTCGCTGAATTCTGGAGGCCATACAGGTTGAAGTTACCAAAGAGAAGAAATAAAAATGTTAAATATTTCATTTACAGTAGCATTTTTGTGCCCTCTGCGCCATGATTAGCTTCAAATAATCTTTATCCTGTAATAATATAGATCTTTAAAAGCGCGAAACGTACGGACGAAGTGATATTTTACTTCTCTATATACTTAAGAAACTACTACGGACAAGCCAGACTTAAAAACACGTCGTCCTGATTGTTAGTCTCGGACGATTTTACATAACTTTTACATTATGCGTATAGAGTTGCTTGTGTATGAATGATGTATAGATAAGTAATAAACGGTCATTATAAATTTTGTACCGAATGTATACAGTGAAATAATGGGCACACTAAACAATGGCAGTGAAACACTTTAAAGTAGTTATTAAATTAAAGAATTATAACTAATAAATCAAATTAAATCAGTTTCACGTTGTATCCCGCACACAGCACGGTAGGCAAACGGAACTTAGTGTTAAATCCCCACTTTCGGGATTTTTCCTTGCGGCCAAAGCTAGAAAATGAAAATATTCATAAATAATAATTTATACCCTCGAGTGCGAGTTGAACCAACAATCGTCACGTTTAAGTCCCACTACTGCCCTAGCCCCTGCGCCACGAAGACCTCTGATGACCTCCTCTAACTAGTAAATAACCTCAATATCTGTTACTAAACAATAAACATATGCGCGAATGAAGCTTGAAATATTTAGGATCGTTCAGCACTTTATGATATCGACTGCAAACTTTTGAACACTTCTATTACGTCGGAGTATATTCTAACTTACTGGTTTATTACTTTTGGTAGTATTATTTCAGTGAATTCTGAATATATTTCTCGCTTTCACGAGTAAAAGTAATCCCTGAGGCGCTTATTTGCTACTTAGCTCAAACATCCTCAAGAAAAGATAGTAAATATCTTTTGAACATATTTAATCGGACTAATAGGATATCTCATTCTCATATTTCAAAACACTTTATAGTCTTTTCCGATATGGATCTTGTTAAAAACAAATAATATAAATATATATTTACAGCTGTATGTATCATATAAGAAATTTTGAATAATGATCCCGTCCACGTAAAGGGATAAAAGAGTGGAATTTCTTACAAAAGTTTTACTTCGTTTTAAATTAAAGAAATTTGAAAATAGAATACTATTTCTAGTGTGGTCTACTAAGTCTAGGTGATCAACTAAGCCTAAATGATAAATAAATAAATAACAGTTGTGTTATTATTTAAAATAACTAATTGAAAATAAAATGGCAAAACCAATAAAATTTATAATGTAGGATTGTTTTTAAAAATTGCCCAATTAGTTATGAAAAAACTTTGTACCCATAAAATTGCAATAGATCACTAAGAATTCTAATTTATATAGAATGATATTCTAATATCTTAAAAACAGGAGACGGTACATAAAAACTAAACATTATTAGTACGTCATAAATCGTAAAAATAGGTACACTATTTACGACATGGTCTCGGAATTGATATAAAGACCTCGAGCGATATTAGATGAAGGTATTATTAAATTACATTATGTTTCACTGTCACGCACATGTAGTTATGGGTGACATTTGTCGCAGTTAACTTTTTGAATGGAGAAAATAAAATATTGCTACTGTAACCAGTGAATTTGATGAACTTTAATTAATTATTTTTAAACATATATAATACATATAATAGATACAATAAGATCTTCAATTTTCACATTTTAAGTGATAATGTTCAATGCATTTATTGCTTTTAGTCCGTGGACTCAGACTACCATCTGGTCAACTGTTTATAACTCTAACCTCCTCTTGCATTTCTTACAAGCACAGCAATAATGCTATATTTTACATCATAAAATTCTTTCTTCAGTTAAAACGGCTAATATTAGCCTTTATAAAATATTAGCTTTTCAAATTTTTTATCAACCCGAGCCTGAAAATAATATTAAGATTTTAGTATTTGAAAGATATACAAAAAATGAAATACACGTTCAGTTTTAACGGGAAGCCATTTATTTCTACAGACACAAAATAAATATGAAAACACAATATAACAGGCTTAACAGTATTCTGTCTGCTAGCTGTTCACAATAGAATGCTACATTGATGCTTCAATATGGCAGCAAAACCTAGATCTATATCTTGGTTTTTCTACTATTAGAAGAGAGAAAAAATATTAATAAGTGTAGGGACGTGATCCCTTTGCGAGGCTGTTACAGTAAAAAAGTGCCCAGGTGGTTAAGATACGTTGATAAGATTCGTGATGAAAACGGATTTGGGGGAAGCCTTGGTCAACCTTTGAGACCATAGGCACTCCCAGAAGCCTCATTTGAAAAGGTGGATAATGATACGCAAGGACCGTTTGGCGCCCCCTTTTAAAACTAAAAGAACCATTTGGCACTCCCTTTTAAAATAAAAAATTAAATATAACTCAAACAAAACATAAACTTTTGTAAACTGTTTCTGATCTCATATGAACTAATTGCCACTGTGTTGATTTGCAAAAAATAATATAACTTTTTAAGACTATACATTAAAATTGTAATAACAAGTAACTAAAGAAATCAAACTTTATCTTTTGATATGAGAAACATATTATCTTCCTTGCTTATACTTCATAAATTAGGCAATTAATTTATTTGATGTATGTGTAAAAGTTTCAGATACATAAAAAATCAATATATTTATTTATATTTAACAGCGCCATAGCATAAACGCAATGTTCGGATTACAATAAAAAAAAATACAGAGGAGCGTGCATAACGAACTCACTTGTGTTGTTCAAAGCGGCATTCACAATACTGTGTAGAAAAACATTGCGAATAAACCTGTGCCACGTGACAATACATCAGATATGGTTTCACTAAAAACATTAATTAGCCCGGTGTTTTTGAGTAGCGCAACTGATAATTGCTTTTTTATTTTAATATGTGTACTGCTGTCACATTTACTTTAAGTTTTAAATGAAATATAAATAGTAAATAATTCTTCGTAAAATTCGCAATTGAATTTGAATAAGTTCTCATATCCTACTTAAGGTAACCAAATTGAGGTGAATCATAACATAATCTTATAGAAATGAAAACTTCTCCATAGACGTATTTATTTTTATATTAAAAAAAATTATAAATTATATATTATATATTATTATTATAATACATATGTACGAATCTAACTAAATCATTATTTCATTTTTAAGCACACAAAACGCTACTGTTTTATGTTTATTTACCTTTAAGAAATGTATACATATTAGGCAGTTATACTTTATATACTATATATACTCTGTGGGAGAAGTATCTTTTCTGTTCTTTTATTATTTTATTCCGATTTTGCCTGCCTTAAAAGGAGATCTAGTTAAAATACTGCCTTCTCCTATAAAATATAAATTACGATATATACATGAATCATTGGATTAGCAATAAATATTTTTAATTCAGTTCAGTTCTTTAATTATTGTGTTTCGGACGTGCCAAAGTAATCTCTTACAAAGAAAGACAAATGTCACGTTGACAGTTGATAAAATAAATAACAAAAGTGACTTTAACAGAAAACTTTGGCCCACTCGCCTTTCACAAAATTAAATACAGTCAATAGATACCAAATAATAATTGAGTTGTTCAAAAATAATTGAACTAACCCAATCATCAATAATACAAATTAGAAGCTAAAGCGTTAATTGATACATTCAAGATATTTCCATAATTGAACAACTCGATTAATATTACTCCTAATTTTACAATTAATAAATTGAGTTTGAATAATTATAATATATTATTTAATTAGCTTTTTGTTTGGTTTGGTTTCACTGGGGCATATCGAAACTCTTTGTCAATGTTAGGTTTAATGGAAAACACACCAACTACTACTTATATTTTAAAACGAAATTCATGAAATTCAAACTTATGATACTTACTTATGGGTATAAGTAAGTATAGATAAGAAATACATTTTTAGAATGGTTTTTTCGTAGTCGTTATCTGCTGGATTTTGAAAAACACCACCACCACACACATCACACACCACACACATCTTCAACAATCACCACCACACCACAACAATCAACACCACACACATCTTCAACAATCACGGAAACTCTCTAGTTTTAGTGATTATTGAATATGTGATGTGTCAAAACATTTATGAACATATTTTTTTAAAATATTTTTTTACATTCGTTAATTTAGTTTTTTTCCTGATTTTTAATTAAAGTAGAACAAATAATTATAATGTACATTTATTCCATATTTTACATCCACGTTACGTGATAAATAATTAATGACAATCGCATTAGCTTAGATAAAAATAAATAATTATAATGTATTTTTAGACAATAATTTTTAAAAAAATTCGGTGAGGTACGATAAAAAAACGTTTATAAATTTTTTATCACATTACATTTAAAATTGATAAATATTACAATAAAAAAAAAGTTGAAAAACTCATCTTTAAATAGATTCTATTGACAAATGGCAAAGTCGAAGTGATATTTGAGACTGCAACTGCGAAGATCGGTGATAAGCGACCAATTTGAGGAGGCGCCACGACGGGGTACGGAAGTCGTTATTACAGTAGACGGTGCGATGGAGCAAATTGCGCCCGAACACGCCATCTGAACGTGACAGCGCTGTCGAACATATTCCTTATTTGAAACGTCTCGGCTGACATTCAAACTGTATAGCTATTATGAATATTGACTTCTACAAATAACTTATTCCATTGAATTGACTAACGCCAGATTTACTGTTACAATTCGACGGTTCTGGGATGAAGTTAATTTGAAGCTTTTGTTTTGAAATTAACATATTTAAAAATATAATTTAACCTTAGGCGTCATCGTGGCGCAGAGGCACAAGCGTGTCTGTAAACGCGGTTGTGGGTTCGATTTCCACTTAGTGGAGTGAATTATTATTAACAAGTTCTTTGATTTTCAAGATTATTACACTTTGTGTGTGTTCGAAACGTCGGGTTTCCAAAAATGTATAAAAATACAAAATATACGTGATAAATCCGGTTAAAGTAGTTTCATTTAAAATGAATTATTATTAATTAATATTTTCATTTCTTCGCTTTTTTCGCTTTGATACAAAGGCAAAGCGCGACGTTGAGTGATTTTTTTTGTTAATCCTAATAAACTATTGGGCTTGTTTATTTTTTTTATTGGGCATGTTTCGAAAAATTAGGCGGAGAGAGGGGAACGGTAGAGGGGAACGGCGGTCTCTGCCAATCCGGCTACATTCGTGATACATCGAGAAGCTGGAACAAATTTTTTAACGAATATATAATTCATAGATCCTTTGACATGCAACGATATTTTGAACTTTTGACTTATTCCATTGAATAATGTGGCTGCCCCGTCATGTCTGCTAAGATAAGATGTCTTCCTACTTATCGACAACATAAATTTCAAGTTATGGGATTTCCAATTCTCTATTCCAGTATATTTCTTTAAAAATACAGTACATATACATAATTATGTATACACAAATTAATTTTAGTTGAAAGCTTAATTAGAAAATCGTCTTGTTGTATATAATTCTCACATTAACAGTTTTATACTGATAATATAAAAATAGCAACAACTTTCCAACAACAGTTTAAAGAAAATTTACAAGAAACTAGCAGCTCGTTCCAGCACTTAATGCGTTTCAGATTCCATTTTAATGAAGGAAAAATAACGCAAACCTTATTTAATGACTAATAAAAGCCAACAAATTAAGAGGCACAATAAATAACTAGATGGTTATTTGAATTCTAAGAAAGGTAAATCCACAATTTCAATTGGCAATCATATATTTTAATTAGACGGTCGACCTCCGGTTATATTGATAAGGTAATTTGAACGATAAGTGTATAGGGGCCAGTTTATTTCTTATAATAACATATTAGGCGAAGGGCAGCGGTGGCGCGGCTGCGGCGTTTTTCCCGACTGCTAAGGAGGGATTATGTTTTTCGATCGTATCCTGTGTATGTATGTATGTAATATTCGTTATTACCTCATATTTCCAAAATCGCTTCACGGATTTAAATAATTGAGGTATCGTTAGATTCGTATTAGCAGCCGAAGTGTTCTTAGATAGGTGATATAGATGGATAGGTGACGTTAAAAGAAATAATGATGGCGGCTGTGGGACGCAATTGGAGTTTCAAATTCAAGAGCTCAATACGAGGACTTCAAAAAGGTATATCATGATTATCATGACCATAATGACTGTTAATCCTAATAAACTATTGGGCTTGTTTATTTATTTTTTTAGTTTAATGCAGTCGGGGTTTTTGTTTTATATAAATATTTTTTTATTAGCTGGAAATAAATAAAAATCACTAACGATGCTATGTAAGAATACGTTTATCAAGGAACTTGACTTTAAATATAATAACGATATCTGGAAAAGTAAAACTAACTGTATATACAAAAAAAAACTAAAATATTCTTATTCTTAGCAAAATAAATATTACCATCCTGGGCGATTAAGTTATTGACACCTGATGGTCCGTTACCCTACTCATTTGTCAAATCAGCAGAAATATATGCGTGAGAACTCACAGAGTGATGGGCAGCCCTGGATTGAATTACTTGCGGCCTGACGAGGGTTTCCATAGATCCTGAGAATGGCAATACTATCCAGATCCTTCCGTGATTAACAGCTTATACAAACCGGATACAAGTTTATCTATTATTTTATTATCTACATTTTTTTAAAGGCTTTTCAACGATTTGATAATAATATTTTTATAATGTAGGTAAAATAATCAATTATTTTTCTTTGTTTATGGTAAACTCAATTTTATGTGTGGTATCATATTTTATTATGTAAAAGTAAAAAAAACGTGAAAATTCGATAGTACATGATGTATATATAAAAACTCTATCGATACAATTCAAAAACTTGACTTTTAGGATGTGCGTTGTCTGATAGTCATTCAATTCAGACAAACATCATACAGTCAGTATTGCGCGTCATAGAACGCTGAAAGTTAACGTGAAAACGGAAAAAATATGGAGAGCTTAAAAGTTTAGCGACGTTAAATTCACGCAAATGAAAATGCGAAAAGACATTAAAAATTAAAGCTCCAGTTGAAAACAAAAAGAACATAAACAAAACTAAATGTATAAGAAGAATAATATTTTTTAATTAAGGCCTGAAACTTAACAATCATAAAAAAACAATGCTATAAAATTATAATTACAACTACTGTCAACTACTGTTGACTATGTAACAGTTATGTGCAATAACAACTTTTGACTTTTCCCAATCACTTAGAAATTGTGAATTTATTACAAACAAGAACAAGACCTGAAGATCGCACAAAGTGGTCTCAATCTGTGAATTTGTTCGGCTTTCCAAATGTTTATTGAAACTAAAATGTAAGGTACCAAAGTGACGCCCATGGAGCGCGCCCGGCCATGCGAAAACAAGTTAATTGCTATCGGTTACGTTCAAGTATCGTAATTGCGTTGTTTTCACGAGGGATTGATGAAGTAAGAAAAATTAATTGATGTCGAACAACTATTAGAGTTATTTTATCAATTATTTCGTTGAGCATTGTTTTTTTTTATTGTTTCGATATTTATTGATTAATAATATCCAGTTACCGCTAATAGAATTTAAAATGAAAACGCTCGTTTTATGTTTTTTTTTGTGATTTAATGCGCCACAACAGTTGATAGATGTGTTTTCGATTACTTTTTTTTTTATTTTTTATGTATCTTCCGAATAATGAAGTGAAATATTGCTGACCAAGCAGAAGAAAATATAAAAATAAGAGATGGAATGCTTATTTGCATGTATGTATGAATGTATTGAGGCCGTCGTGGCCCAGGGTCGCAAAAGCGTGATTGTAACGCGATGGTTGTGGGTTTGATCCACACCTACGGACGAGCTACTCTCGGCCCTCCCCGTTCGGTGACACCATAAAGAGCCCATTCGAAAAAAACCGAACAAACGCCAATCGGACTCGCCCACCGAAGGTTCCGTACAAAAATTCGAGGTCTCTAAATTCAAGCTTAGCTTAGCCAAAGCCCTTTCATCTTGAACTAGCGGCTTTTATATAAAATATATGTTTTTTTTATGGAAAAGACACGGCAAACGAGCGTTCGGGTCACCTGATGGTAAGTGATTACCGCCGCCCACGACCCCGTACAACACCAGAGGAGCTACAGGTGCGTTGCCGGCCTTTAAGGTAGGTTGGTCACAGGCGCCCTGCATTACCTGATGCGAAACGCAGTGGCATAAAGCCACTACTTAACATCGGTTTTATATGCCGGGGGTGGTAATGATCCGGTGGAGTCTGCCCATGCGTGTGTGTGGACGCATACTTCAGTCGCCTCTTACGACACCACCAGTAATAATCCTATTCTAGGCCGGGATCACACGGTGGATATAAAATATACACTTATAAAGGCTATTATTTTTTAGGATTTAACCACAAATGCATAATTTTCAGATTTTTCCATGAACTAGTCAATCGGAATTACCCTATTAATTTTGATCCCTTTGGTAATGTCGAAATACGCGTTTTTTTATTGCGATCGAAACTACCATATTTTTTTAAGTAAATGTAGAAATACATTTATTTATAGAAAGTTTTGGGGTCGTAGATCTGAGTATATGGTTGGTATTTCAACGTTCCTGATAAAATGATAAAGGCTCTTGACAGACTTTATATAACAGTATCTCTTTGCCTTAAAAGGTACGGACCCCTAAATAAACATATATTTATGTATAGATATGATACGTCTGTATTATAAGTGTGGAGAGATTGGAAAGAAAAATCCTTTTTTTAGAACATTTAAAACATTTCTTATCCCGCTATATTCAAATTTTAATATGTTTCTAAAAAAGTTTTTTAAAAATATTCTCTCATTACTTTTAATTTTAAATATTCTAAAGAGTAGAATATTTTACTTATATTACAGTGTGTGTATATTAAATGACAGTTTCCATTTCATACCTGTGCGGACATTTCAATATAAACATTCACTTCCGTTATCGTCGCTGGATAAAAGGAAAGCGATTGCATGTGTCACTATGGTTTCTACTTTGCTTCTAAGTAAGTGTAAGAACTGAGAAAGTTATTAAAAATTTACATATATTAATATGTCATTTGACAAAAAAAAAGAATCAATTATTTTGATTTTCCCGCTGTGATTGGACAAAGTGCGGCGTTGAGTTTCACCAGTCAATAGTTATTTATTTACTAGGCAATTCGGGTGGAAAGTGGAATGTCTAAATACTGCTAGGTTCTAAGTTCTTCCTATAGAAAGACCATACTATAGTATGGCCTTTATCCCCATATATGGAGAATAAAGCGTCAAGCTGAAAACATACTTTCAACGATACATGGAAGCCTGAAAGGAATGATTGTGTACATTATTAAAAATTTAAGAACACATACTCGTACACAAACATAATTAAGAAATCTTTATCTTCATAGAAAAACATACATCCAATACTTTACATATAACATACCATATCATGTACTAGTTTATCTCTACCATTTATCTCATAAAAGCGAAACTTCAAACCTTCTTTTTTTTCTCTAAGTAATGCAGCAAGCATTCTAAAGCAATGTCTTTATAATAAAAGAAAAACATGTCCACCTATTGATGAAATAACTATATCGAAAGGTACACAGTGCAACGTGAGGTTAATAGTACGTATGTAATATGCACCTACACGGACTTTGTAAAGAAAGAGTAAGTATTATACTGTGCGAACAATGGTAAAGAATAATTTAACACATTTTTGCTTTATATCGCTATATACTCTTGAAATAGAATTTTATATAAACTCGAGTTAAACTCTTTATATTTTTATAATAATAATATAATCCGACGCGTCGGGTTTCTCTACCTAGTATAAATACTTGGTCACAAAAGAAAAGTTTGCAGCTCACGAAATATAATTCTTTTCATTTTTAATATAATAACAAATAGGTATG
>DWAO01001757.1:0-17824 GCA_018230605.1 Heliconius congener
TCACTTACCATCAGGTGACCCGCACGCTCGTTTGCCGTGTCTTTTCCATAAAAATTAAAAAAATATATATGGGTTCGATGCCCACATGGGGGAGTTGTTATATTTCAATTATTTTCATTTCCCCGCTCAGCTAAACAACGTGCGACCGCCTCTCAACTAGCAATGTCTCGAAAATTGGGTATAAAGTGGGAACGGTGTATTTTTACACAAGGGCCCCGCTGCATTTGATTTGTATTGATTTGATTTGATACCCTGAAAAGTTAAACTACATAACTTAATACCGTATAGTAAAATATTCACATGTTTTGCGTTCATAATGTACATCGATACTAATTATAACAGTTCATACTAGTACTTAGATACGTTGTGCGTCCATCGCGGGGGTTTTCTTAAGCTATATTTAGAACTTGTTCGCTGCTTACTTTCGAATGCATATATATATTCACTTTTTAAAACTCTCAAGCTGTTTTAAATCATTTTATTTTATTAGCTCACGCTGCAGCAGATTGGGCAAAGTGTTGAGACACTCCGTTCTCCACTTTCCGCCGTTTTTTTCCAGGCATTCCGTGTTGAGTGGCGAAACTCAATGCCGAGTTTTTTGCCTTAGTGGCAGAGCAAACAATTAAAAGTATATTTAAATAAATTTGCGCAGGGGCACAATAAGTGACTGTAAACGCGAGTGGTTGTGGGTTCGGTCCCCACTCGAGAAAATGAAATGTTTATTTAAATTTATATTTCCATTTCTTCGCTCTGGTAACGAGGCAAAGCGCGGCGTAGAGTTCCGCCACTCAACACGCATTGCTTCCAAAATTCAGCGGTAAGTGGACAACGGAGTGTCATAACACTCACACAGGTTCCATCTGCCTACCTAGCAGCGCCTACGAAGTAACCTTTAAAAATTGGTGATAGAGAATACAAAACCGCAACTGTCAAAACAAAGCGTTTGCGTAACCACTAAACAAAATAAAAAGTCAATAATTCCTAAGGAATGGTAACGTTGCGACATTGTATCGGATTACTGCTCACTCATGTAAATAATTCCAATTAATTGATTCAATATGGATCGCGTGCTTTGCTGTTTGTAGAATAAGTAATTGGTGTTTCGTAAAATTGATGTTACTTTTTAGGGTTCCGTACTTTTAAACAGAGAAACGGAGCCCTTATGGGGTGACTATGTTGATTTTTTTATATCAACAAGTGAGAACTTGCATTACAAATAAAAGAAGAAATTAAATAAAGTGGAAATTTATAAATATTTCATAGAAAAAAATCATTACAAAATTATACTTTATATACTTCATTTTATACAAAATGATTAAGTTTGTCTGACATATTAGGATATCTCGAGATACATCTCGAAAATTCTACGGAGCCCTCGGTATGCGAATGCGACTCAAGTTTGACCGGATTTTTGTGTTCTGATTGATTATAGTGAAATACGAAGTCACGAAGCCATGTAGGTACTACGTCGTACCTCACCTGGACTAGTTTCTGTACTAGCTAATAAGCGTGGATTCGTTTGAATGGACTCAATATATATAAATAATTTTAATAAAAAAATTAACTCTCGTATAAATCATATAATGTATTGAAATAAATAAGAACAAATTTATTAATTGCTTAAGCAAACTTCATTATAAATATATAAAACATAACAGCTATACACTTAATTGTATAGCTGTTATGTTTTATATATTTATAATATGAGCACATAAAAGATTGGTTTCCTTTTGAGTCAATTTCTTGTTCGGTAAAAAATTTATTGCGGCGTTGGGGACCGCCACCCAACACGCCATATCCGGAACGGCGGGAGGTGGAGGATGGAGCTACAAATAGTTACATGGAATGTAAAAGGAGGGATGGAAGAAAAGATGAAAGAGTTGCGTAGAGACCGTAACGTTTGGCGCTCTGTTCTCTCTGAACACTCCGCTAGGGATAAAACGTGAAGCTACCTTAGTTTTTTTGTTAATAAAAAAAACTCAAAATGATCACTGCTTCACCTTGGCAAAGTGCTTGCAGCTCTTAAACTACTTATCCGATTTACATAAAACATAGCTAAGAACCATCACAATAAACAAGGCTTCCGATTAAAAGAAGCACACTCAAATCGGTTCGTTAATTCAGGAGTTACGGTATCACAGACAGACAGACATGTGAAACTGATTACACTCATTTTTTGGCATCGGAGGTTTAAAAATATACAATAAAAAAAACTAATATAACTTATAAAAACCAATACCAAACGCTGCTCGTTTTGATTGCATAAATGTATCTGAGATACACGATTTCCCTTTCAAAGAAATTATAGTACTTGTGAAGATTTGATAATAACTTGTCGTTGAATAACAGCCGGTGGTACGTGAAGCTTTCCGGTCGACCGTAGCGTGAGATGGAGGGCCCTTTTATTTACTTACATAATATTTATATAAATCAACTTAGAAATTATCTGAGTGAAATGAATGAATGAGATAGAGATTGAGTGAATGAGACATGATTTTATTTTTAAGGGTTCTGTACACCAAAAGGTAGGAACGAAGCCTTATTGGATCACTATGTTATCCGTCTGTCCATTTATCTCGAGATCGCGTGGCAATACATATTGAATATTTAGATCTATCGCCCTTAGCGTCCGAAGCGGAGAAATAATTCATTTTCGAAGTCAACACAATTATAATAATTATAATATATTAACATGCTTTAATTACTATTAGAGATTTGCCACGTAATCAAAACCTTATAGAGTTCTTCATGTGGATCTGCACTTATGAGGGAAAAGGGAAAGGGAAAAGTAACTAAAGTAAGTTTGAACTTGCCACCATTGCGAATATTCAAACCCGTCACGATAGCCATTAGATATATTTGTTATTTAAATTTCATAACGATTGATGGAAAAGTGAGTGGTAAGAGAGGTAGGGGGACACCTCGGTTGACCTTCGAAAACACAGTAAAATACTGGATGAAGGTCACGTAAAAAGCAAGAGGGGGTGTACGAAGAGGAGAAGAGAGGAGGGCATGTATGAAGATGTTGATGACAGTGGACGAGGCGAAAGAGGTATTTAGAGACCGTAGCGTTTAGCGCTCCGTTCTCTCTGGCTACCCCGCTAGGAATAAAGCGTGAAGCTAAGTTAATGTTTACCTTTTTATAACACTTTTATAGCGTAATATTGATTTAAGTTTTAAGTATTCTTATGTATACGTATAACGTGTTCGATGTGGTACTGTATGGGGACGCACAATTGTACCTTTTATAAGCGGAGGGTAGTTTTTTGTATATGACATCATTGCTACCCACTGAATTGTCTCTTGTTCCGTACACTTTATTTAGAGTGTACTTCCGACTTTATCTACAAAACGGTGACGTATTATAAAGGTTTTTTTTATTATTATACCTACTAAAGCTGCAGCACAAGAGGCAAAGTGTGGCGATAGTGGTAAACATCGCAGGTTGTGGATTCGATGTCCGCTTGAGGAAATGAAATATTTAATATGTTAATTTCATTGCTCTGTTAACATGGTAAAGCACGTGAAAAGCGGAGAACTGAAGTGTCTTAATGGCGATGGAGCAGAAGTTTAAGTAGCATGAAGCGAAAAAAGCTACTACTGTTTTTATTTGATCCCAGTTAAAAATTATACCTTACTTCATTATTTTAATAAAAAAATACCATTTATTTTTCTATTTCGTTATTTAAAAATATCTTATATGTTAAAATTTATTTCTTTTTTTTGTCACTTCATCACGCAAACTTTACTAGAAGAAAAAGCTAGTATACGTATAGTTTTTTTATATTTAAGTCAAAGATCTATATTAATATTTAAAAATTTTATATTTCACTGTGAATAGTGTTCTTATAACCTCTAATAAAAACCTATAAAGGCCCTGTTTACAATTTTAGTAGGCTAAACAAACGTCACCTAATCTGGTTGTGATACTTTCGCTTCCCCGTCGGCTCCGATCAGCCATCAACTTTCACTCGATGTCAACGATCCTTCGTCACTGATAAGCTTAATAGTCTTTATCTAGTGATAGTATAATGTTGGTTAGGGTACCTCATAATTTAAATATTTTTCCACAAAACAAGGACCGAGGCCAGTCCTGGTGTACGTGACAGATTGTGGGTTCGATTCCCACTCGTAGAGATTGTTCTTGATAATAATTTGATATTTTCATATCTTCGCTATGGTATAGAAGTGGAGCGCGGCATTAAGTTCCACCAATCAATACGCAATATCTCGAGAATTCGGCGAAAAATAGGGGACGAAGTGTCTCAATGGTAACACTAGGTTCCCTCTGTCTACCCTGCTAAAAAAAGCGAAGCAAAACAAAAAAAAATATTTCTCAACAACACATGAAGAACTTTAGTATAGTCTGTACAAGTATTTACATGTAGTATGTACATTTTACATGTATGTATGTATGTATGAGTGTTACAAGTGGCTTTGGAGTTGTCTCAAACTACGAGAGCTGTCTCATTCTCAGTTGTGAATTGTTTTGTTTCACCGCGGACGACGTAACTCACTGGCTTGAGTGGTTCCTATGAAAATATAGTTTTGTATGAGTGTGCGATGTGTGTGTGCGCAATGTGTGTGCATGTTGCGTGCTTATTATTTTTCTTTTTTTTGTCTTTCTTAAGAATTTTTCATCTTAAATTAATTAGGTATCTGTATGTAATATTTTTTTTAATAATAATGCTTATAAAGTACATTTAATCAATAAATAAAACATTACATATATACACTACCATGCATACAAATTATAATTTACCTTATAATTATAAATGTATGAAATCTACTGTCTATAGTCATACAAAAAGCAATTTCGTTAAAAAAAGCTGTAGTCTTTTAACTTTGACTTATAATAATATCGAAAAACTACATTTTAAAATAAAATATTGCAATAAAAATCATATTATATCAATATAGAAGTTTCTTATACAAAGAAATATCGAAGCTTAGGAGATTTTTTTGCTCAAGATTTTTCCACATTGTGCACTTGTTATAGTTCTAATTTATTGGCTGGCTGTACTCCAAGTCTTCAACATTTCTTATTAATAGACTCCATTTTTCTTACTTTATAAAGAAGCGGACTAAGATATCTTTTTGCGACCCATGAAGTGCTCTATTCGTATTGTATCTTCTTTAAAAACGTCTGTAAATGAATTATGTATCTACTATGAGATTTAATAACAAGACCAGTCGTGGAGAAGTGGCACAAAGTGTGACTGTAAAATTGACTGGTTGAGGGTTCGATCCCCACTCGAGGAACCTAAATAAATATTTATTTTCATTTCTTCGCTCTGGTGTCGAGGCAGAACGCGACATTGAGTTTGGACACTTAACACTCAATACCTCCAGAACTCAGTGGAAAGTATCCCTACTTTCCGCCAGTATAGGTTCCCTCTGCCTACTCAACTGTGTGCAGGTTACAGCGAAAAAATCAGCAGTTTTTTTGATTTAACTAGCTAAATTATAAAGTATATATAATACAAAAAAAAAGAAATGTACAGAATTTCGGAAACTTGATTGTAAATAGAAGGTTTGATCTTATTGTTTATCAAATTCTACGAAGTCACAATCTCCTTGATATGAAACATCTGTCAGATAGCTATCACACAAATACCAAATTATCCTCTTCCTCTTGAATTGATAAGATAATAAACACGCAGAATAATAGCTTACCATGCAAAAAACATTATGTAAAAAATTAAAAAATGGACGCTGTATCCCGCATACCGCAGGGTAGACAGAGGGAACCTAGTGTTAAGACACTCCTTACCCCAATTTCGTCACTTTTTTTTTCGTTTTTGCCCTGGTACCAGAGCATTCCCTTGAGTGGGGATAGTACCCACAACCGTCGCGTTGCAGTCACGCTCTCGTGCCCTCGCGCCACGACGGCCTGCTTACTTTATTTCATTAAATTTACGATATTTTGTGTGAAAAACAATTTATGAATTAGTAATTAGCTAATGTGTAAAAATATTGATTCAATCGCAGCGAATTAAGATAAAAACCATAACAATTTCGGTCTTCAATTCACATCTTCTATATATTTATCTAAAAAAAATCAGCTTCACGCTGTGTCAAGCACGGAACAGGATAGGCAGAGGGAACCTAGTGTCGAGGCATTGCGTTCCCCACTTTCTTTAATTATGTACCTATTTAAACTAAACTAAACACTACAAAAACTATAATTACTTAAATAATATAAACAGATAACTAATATCCATAATATAGCAAGAAACTATACATTAGTTGTTTAACAAAAACAAAGTGATTAAAAATATTTATTTAGTCATACAAATGAGTCATTCCAGACAAAAATATGAATTAAGTATTAGTTCGATATTTATTTAAACATCATTTTAACAACCATTATTTTTTGTTACAGCTTATCGACGTCATGCAGACATCACTATCAGTGCACGCGAGATCAACAGAGAGAACGCGTCTCTCGTAGACGAACGATAATATTTTCGATTTAATTTCAAGTATTAGACAAAAATCGATATAATATATCAAGATATTTAGAAGTGAACAGTTTCGCGTTTCGCGTTTCCGAGTTATTAGGGACAGTGTGAGGACAGACGAACTGACATGGCAACTACTGGTAGTGAAATGTGGCTGCAGTGGTTCGCGTGCTGCATCCAGCCGGCTGCGCAGGCGCAGCGTACTCGTCGAAGAATAGACAGGTCTATGATCGGCGCGCCTACCAATTTCCAACACACAGGACACATAGGTGAGATTAATATTCAATATAATAATGAAACAGGAATTGCATAAAGCTAAGTCACAATTTTTTTTATCTTATATTCACTTTAATTATGTTACAAATAAAAGTTCGTCTATGAACCTTAATTTTATGTTGTTAATGGTTTAAAAATTTAGAGGTAAAACTTTTGAAAATTGTTACAATTCCTTTAAAATCTCATCATCTTGGTTTATCATTAAAAAAATCATAAAACGCTCTTGTTATTGCTTTAGTCCAGATTTATTATTATCTATATCCACATTACTCTACATTACTCTAGTTGTATATTGTTGTTTATTGACTCTAAATATTAGGACAAAGGTCGTCAGTTCAATCACCTACGAAATGTATGTATGTATGTAGTGGTTGTCTCATTTGGTAGTTATGCATTCTAGGTCAAACTGTTTAAATATTTATTGATATGTGTATTTAGAAACTTATATGTTTACCTAAAAAAAACCATTAAGTCGATATTAACAATAACTATGGATAATTTTCCAAAAAACTTAACAATATATTTAAGTGCAAATGTCCTCAAATAAAGCCTCTTTTCTCTTACATTAAAAATTTTAAAAAAGACGTAGCACTAAGTAGTAGGCTGTTATCACAACACTATCAAGTACTCAAAAGCGATCAATATAATCCATGCAATCGATGATGTCTCGATAACTCGTTGACAGCGGCTTATCTACGACAACCTTCTAGACCGAAATAGGACCATATTATAAAGTTTTTACGGCGTAACTGGCTACATATGTATCTATGGATACCTGATATTGGGATATTCTTGAGAAAATCTGGTAATTTCATAATAAACGTATTATCTGCTCTAAACAAAGTCCTTAACTAAAGGCCGTTGCGTTGTGGTGCGGCGGAAAGTGGGTAAAAGAAAGTGAAGACACTAGATTAAAGAACCAGGTATTAATCGTTAGTAACTGTATTTTTGTCATTTACTTTAAAGAAAATATGAAGAATTGAAAATCTTATTTCACCAGCATTTTTACTGACCTAAAAATATGTAACTGCTTAACAATCGAATAATAAATAAAGAAAAAAGTTGTTAATTCCCATGTAAAAATATTCAACTTAACTTAGGTTAACATCGTATCCAAGTTGCAACTGATAAATCGAGAAACTATGAACATTACAACTAAATAAGGTAAGAAAAGCAAAAGAAAAACTATAAGAATAACCGACGATCGCTATACGACTTCTAGTCTTGTCCATGTAGAGACCTAGAATAACCTGTAGTACCTATTTTTTTTATTTCCATATTACAATTTAATAGGCTTTTAAGTTTAGCTTTAAATACTTCCCCGGTAAGGTTTCTGTTTAGTCCGCTTACAGTGGACTAAATAAGGAAAAAGTGAAACATGTTTCCATTCTTCTACCCTTTATGCAATATATGAAGTCATAATAATAAGGTTATAGAGTGCATTGAACTTTATATGTTGTAATAAATTATTATATGGCAAAAGATGTTTAATATAATCAATTAAGATTTTCTTTTTTTCTGGTAGCGTTTGTTGTCATTAACGGCTTATTCGATTTTGTTGATTAATTTAGAAACAGCTTCACGCTGTATACCCGACACTGCAGGGTAGGCAGAGGGAACCCAGTTTTAAGACTACGTTCCCTAATTAAACAGCGTTAAATATACGTAAATAATAGATATGAAAAACAAAAATTTATTAAAAATGCATTCCTTACTTTGGATATTTGAAATGTCACAATCGTATGTAAAAACGAGTTCTTTGAAGGTAACGTCGTATGTGAATCGATAAAGGTTGGAACATTTCCAACGAAAATCCTCTCGAACATCTAGGAGAGGGCACTCGTCATACAGGCTAGGTCATTTTGTCATAATGCAGGTACTCTCGCTGCTATTGGCAAATTTCAACGCAAATGTCTTCAAATATACGTGAATACACGCGTAACACGACAACATCCTGATATGATGATGCTTGCTGATGGTATTCAAATAGATAAAAAAATTTGTTTACAGTATCTCATAATGTTGTTCTATTTCTTGAAAATTATTAAATTATGGTTAGTTAAAGTACGTACGTATGATTAATTAGTTATGCAAATTATTTTTTTAATATAATTTACCTTTCTACAAAGATTTCTTTCTTCTATCTGTATATATATGATGTGTGCCTGTATCCCGCACACAGGGCACAGAGAGCGTGACGGTAAAAAAAAGTAGAAAAGAACTTTAAAAAAAAGTTATTTATTAAAATTTTCCTTTCTGTTATATATATGAATGAAATTCAAGTATAAAAACTCTGCAAAAATGCGTGTTAATTATTACCTCATAATTATACAACATAACTTACTATATATTTAATTGATTTGAGGCCAGTCGGCTTAAATTTATATTTCAATTTCTTCGCTCTGGTTTCGAGGTAAAGCGCGGCGTTGAGTTCTGCCACTCAACACGCAATGCTTCCAGAATTCAGCAGAAAGTGGGGAACGGAGTGTCTTAACACTAGGTTGTGGGATATAACGTGAAGCTGAAAAAAAAAAATATTTAATATTATATCTATCATCGTATTGACTAACGATCTTTGACGCAACCAACGTAAGCCTTATACCATTGCATATAGAATATAAATATAAAACATTATATATTATAATCGGTTAGTTATATAAAACAGCATTTGTATTCTGGATAGGCACGTATGTTACAAATTCGGCCTTAGAACAGCCGGTTGGTCGTCTTCTTCCGTATATGGTGTGGTATAGCTGTCGACTCCACGTCGTACAAGTTGTGCGTAATGAATGCGTGGACGCAGTCGGGAATTGTAACGAATTGTGCCTTGTGACGTATATTTATATGATGTTTCTTTTTTACCGTATCATTGTATCCCGTACTGGAGGACGTTATATTCTCTATTAGGCAAAAGCTTTTGAAAAAGCTAAAGGAAAAGAAAAAGAGAGCTGAGCACATAATTGTTTGTTAATAAAATCTTTATTTTGCTGTTTTGCTTCGTTCATAAAAAACGGTTTGCAAAAAAATGCACGTCTTTACAGGCATTTATTACATTAAAACTTATAATATTAATTTTGGTACTATATTTTTTACTATAATCTTCATTACTTAGAAGTAATCGTGCTACTTTTTTTCGCTGACGTCACTTCCTTCTCACTGATGACTGACAATTTTTGTCAGTAAACATTTAACGAGAGATTATCTTGTTACGTTAAAGTAATCACTTAAATAATGATTGATTTTGCGTGCGTGCATCTTTTTATACATTTTTTTTTGTATATATATTAAGACATTTTAATGCCAGTAATCGAGTTAATAAAAATTCGAGATACTTTTCTTTTACTACGTTCCTTTGCTCTTTTATATATTCAGAAGTATAAAAAAAAATATTTTTACACTTTATATATATTATAACACAATAGACGACTCTATTACAATTGGTCTCGGCTTCACGTTACACACAGCAGGGTAAGCACACAGAGGGAACCTAATGTTAAGAAATTCCCCATTTTCCGCCGGATTCTGAAGATACAACGTGGCTCCAGGGCAAAGAAATAAAAATATTAAATATTTCATTTCCTCGAGTGCGAATCAAACCCATAACCTGTCGTATTTACAGTAACACACTTATGTGGACGCCACGACTGGCCTAGAAAAAAAAATCGTCTATTTAACATAAACTTGCCTTATTTGTTGCCTTATTAAGTTATTATTATTTTTTTCTACCTCCTTCAAATCTGAACAAAGATGAAGACAGCCATTAACCGATTGTGTGGATAAAGACTATCGGCTCTGCAGTTACGTGCGGCGGCGAACGTTCGCTTTATCTAGGGACTATTTTAATTATCTGTCGGATCTATTAAGTAATAAATTAATATAGATATGCAAAAATAATTAATTAGCCTTTGTTTGTTTATTATTTTGAACTGTTGGATCATCAAGGAGGTCAGTCTAGGCGCAGGAGAACAATGTGTGACTGTAAACGCGACTAGTTGTAGGTTTGAATCCCACGCGAGAAAAGATGTAATATTTTAATTTTTTCGCTCTGGTGTCAAGGGATAGCGCAGCGTTATGTTTCACCACACGCAATGGCTCCTAAATTCGGCGGAAAATGGGGAACGGAGTGTTTTAACACTAGGTTTCCCCTGCCTATTCTGGCGTATGCGGTATACAGAGTGACGCCAAAAGAAACCGAAATCGGGCTTTTGTTGTTGTTGTTGTTTTTTTTTTTTTTTTAATACTATTTACAAATAACATGTAGAGCTAGTAAAAATATTTCATGTAAAAAAGTACTTATAAATTGGCAATATTGTAAATATTAAATGAAATTTAATATACTTACATTTATCTTTTAACTCTAATTAAGTGAAGATCAATATATTTTTAATCAGCAAATCTTGTAATTTTTAATAGCTTTTTAACCTAGTGTTAAAACACTCCGTTCCCCACTTTCCGCAGGATTCTGTAGGCATTGCATGTTGAGTGGCGTTACTCAACTCCGCGCATTCCCTCGACACCAGAGCGAAGAAATGAAAATATTAATGTAAATAATTATTTTATACCTTCGAGTGAGGATCGAACCTACAACCAGTCGATTTTACACTCACACTTTGTGCCCCTGCGCCACGACTGGCTTCAAAATGTTCAATGCTTAGTTAGTTTTTAATTACAATATAATCGAAAACGTAATTAATAAAACCATTTAACATATGGCGAAAAGTGAGTAATCAGTAAATAACACGCTAGTTGGGCTTCAGTGAATATTAAGTGGTGTTGAATTTTAAACAATTTACCGAAACTTGAGCTCGTTTGTTATATAACTACTTCTAATAAGAGCTACTTACATATCATGAATGTGGAGGACGAGGTGTCTTAATTTCATATTCCAGGTTCCCTCTGCCTACCAAGGAAAAAGAGCATTTCTCATACAATATTGCTACATTTTTTTTATTGTTATGAAACTATTGATAACATCTCGATTCGGTAATAAAATGTTCAACTAACATTATTAATTATTTAAAAGTTATTTTTTTCTTGGAAAAGATGTATTAAATATTAGAAACACATAAGAATAGTGGCCATCATAGCGTAACGGGATACTATATGGTCGATGACGGCGACGACGACGGCGACGGTTGAGGGTTCAATTCGCACTCCTGAGAATGAATTATCTTAATTTCCTTGTTGTGGAACCTAAACACATTTCGACCTTGAGATCCAACACCCAACACGATATGTTTCGTAAATTTGGCGGAAAATAAGTGGGGAACGGAGTGTCTGAGCACCGCCTACCCGCTGTATCTGGAACACGATCTGAAGATAAGAAAAAAATACTTAAATATGAAAAAAAGCTTGTTTTGTAATTCAACACTTGTACTAATTTACGTAATAATTTATAAATGACTTTAATTCTGCTTTATAAACTATAATCAAAATAATCATAAAAGGAAGAAAATCATTATGTTTTATTTAAACTTTATTTATCAAGATAAAGAAGTCATTTCGTGTTATATAACATTAGGATTGTATTTTTTGTTAAAGAGGTAAATGTATGCAGTAATACAAAGATGAATCAGCTATAAATTTTATTATACTCTACAATTTTAAATATAATAAACAATAATAATGATAAAACTTATTTATAATTTATATTAGATAACTCATTTTACTTCATATATCTTTAGTAACTTGAAAAAAAACGAAACAAGGAACTGAACCTAACACAATTGATTTCCCAAAATACTGTAACTACACATAAACCCAACCACACTGCAGTAATAATACATTTAATTTCGACTATATCTCGAATTCCCCCTACAATAAACAACGCGATCAATACTTTACGCTCCGTACATTAGAATAGAGATAGAAATAACTGCTTTTGTCGTTTACATTTAATATATCAAAGTACGTGCGTAGTGCGATCAAAGAGTCGTGGCCACTCTAGATTAGTTGTAGATAGCTACGCAGATTTGTTCCTTACTTTTAATTATTTAAGTTTCGAATGAACAATGCGAAAGAGTCTTTAAAAAAATTTCATAGCGGCCACGACTCGTCGAACGTACATTACATACAACGTACAGTACATTGAATGTTGTTGTTCAAAATAAACTAAGTTCGCCGGCCGCGACTAAGCTACGGGTGACTCATCTCGACACGGCCATGTTGAGATAGTACTGTGTTTTACGGTGTCTTAGGCCCGTATTTCTAAATCGCTCTCAAGTCTGAATCGATCTTGAGATGCCGTTTTTATTTACAAAGTATAAATCTATCAATAAAATCATAAGTAAAAAATTAATATATCCGTATGTTGATTTTTAAATATGCTTGTCAGTCGATCAATTTTTAATATCCTTATTTATTCATACTATACACAATATCATTTAAAATATGTAAATAATAAATAAGTTTATATTTATATTATATCTTAACCCAATTCAATCATAAGCTGAGTAGTAGATATAAAACATATTTAATTTTTTTAACAAATTGTTTCGACATCGCATATGGTTTCATGTAACATGACGCGGTACTGTCGTTTATGAACTAACGTTTTATATGCCTAATATGAATATTAGAATGTAATGTCAGCTTATAACTACAGTACATTGAACGTAAAAACGTTTAAAATTTTATCATCGTTTGCATTCAAAACTTAATCGAATTAATTTTATATTAAATGCCCGGTTCAGTGTGAGTCGTATTCATCCACCGAGGTATGCAATACGTATAATTTTTTTTAATTTTTTCCTTTATTTGTATTTCATAACGGTAGGTCCACGAGAAGTAAAAATATAGGTTGTGATATCGCGGCGAATTCCATACATAATGCAGGTAAATCTTGAAGAAGTATGTTTTTTCCTGTGCTTTAAGGGAATATTTAATAGGAATTTTTGCTTGATACCTTCACGCGATCTCGAGATATGTATGTGGTATTGACAGAGGGACAGACGGACAACAGAGTGAACCTATAGAGAGTTCAGTTTTTTTCCTTTTGAGATTCGGAACCCTAAAAACAATAATTTATCCTGTTGAGTTTTACCAAAAGATACACAAAAAAATCTTAATAAGTAAGTAGAGAGTGTAGAGCAGAATGCGGTAGAGTCCGCAAATTATAATGGTGATAAAGTGTAGAGAGTAAAGCGTCACATAATTGATCTACTTTCAACATACTCGTATATCCTTTATAGTTTATATATTTATATATAGAATGCTGTTATTTATGACCTATTTAACAAGTATGTTATTTCCTATAGTGATAAATAAAGATTAAAAATATAAGGTACAAAAGTCAATTTAATACTTAACGTCGTTTTATTTAGAACATTGAATAATAACATAAGTTTTAAAATTCACATTAGGTTCACTAAAACGAGATATTTTTTTTCATTTTCACGCTGTTCTCTCATGTAGCTAGGTAGGCAAAGGAAGTCTAGCTTTAAGTGTCCTTTCCCCATTTACTGCCGAATTCTGGAGGCATTACGTGTTAAGTGGCGGAACTTAACGCCGTGCTTTTGCCTTAACACCAGAGCGAAATAATAATAAGAAAAATGCGGCACAATTCCAAATAACTACATAATTGGACGTGGTTGCAAGCAAATATGGTTAATTGACTTAATCTGTGTTCGGTCATCTTCATTAGGAATTTAGTATGGACATTATACTTTGAATTAAGATAGATTATCTATATTTGAATTGATTTATAATTTATGTAATGCAAAATTAAAAACAAATCATATAGACTAAGATACCAGAGCCCCAGACCTACATCATTTTAGCAAAGCTCAAATTTCCTTTCATAGGGAGCGCTAATATAAGGTATACGCTCACCTATTTTAAAGTGGAAATAGCTATTCACATATATTTTTAAGAATAATATGGAATATATATATATATATATATATATATATATATATATATATATATATGTTACTAGATCCTTTACGTGGACCTTTGCTCCTGTCAGACGTCCTAAAAGTTGTTCAAAATTGGCAAATTACGTTATAATAGCAAGCTTTAATTTTCAAGACCCTACGTACCCAGACCAATCCGATGACTCAATCATCCTCCCAGAAAACAGGATAATATATTATATTATAATTCAAATTCAATTGACATTCTACAGAAGAAGCTAATGCGTTATGAATTCGGCGGAATGTGGGGAACGGAAGTTTCTTAATTGGAACGGATACAGCGTAAAGCAGAAAAAAACGCGATATAAACGTGGTGCAGTGACAAAGTGTAATTTGTTTAAGGCGATAGTTGTGGGTTCGATCTTCACAACATTTCCGCTCTGGGATACTACAACACAACGAAACTGTATTTTTTATTATTCTTCAATTAATACAAGATCTTACATGACGTAGTTTTAATATAAGTAATGTATAAACATTAAACAATTCAAAATATTGAAAAACACTCATTAGTTTATACAAATAAATTTTTTTAAAAATCCCCGTCGTAATTGCAGCGGAATCGTGACACGATTATGTTTTTTTTTATTTCACATAAACAACGATTTCCGGCAAGGCGGCCCTGAAATTAATCATAGTGTTGTTACTTTGCTCTTATGAAATATATCTGTTGTGGATATTTGTATTTATTTTATTTATAAACTTATGTTATTATGTATTTAAATGTTAATGTATCATGCAATAGGGAAAAAAAAATATTTTTTTGCATCTAAAAGTGTTTGCATTGACGCGCCCTCAAGTTGAATTAAATGATGAGGATTTTCAAAGATAAAGTTTCAAAAATATATTTATATATAACTTAACTATATATAACTTAACTAGGTTTTTTAGTTATTAAAAAATATATAGTAGCGGGAATTATGTTTTTTTGTATAATTATGCCTTTTTGTGAGGCCGTCGTGGCACTGGGTCATAAGGATGTGACTGCAACGCAATAGTTGTAAGTTCGATCTCCATTCGAGGGAATTAATTATTATTTATTAATATTTTCAATTCTTTCAGCCCAGAGTTGAGTTCCGCCACTCAACACATAATGATTTGGAAAATTCTACGAAAAATGGGGGAATGTCTTAACCCTAGGTTCCCTCTGCCTATCCTGTTACGTTCAAGATACAGCGCGAAGCTTATTTTATGAACGTATTATACAACATATATTATAATAAACAACAAAAGATAAAAACATCGTGGCATAAGATATTCTGAGGATGGACCATATAAAATTCTTAAGATAACAAATTGGATATATCCCACGTTTACATAGTGACAGATCAGTAATAATTGATTTTACCTCGTAATACCACTTACTGTCGAGACCTTAAATTGAGGTCGTTTTAATACCGCTGGGAGAGTCTTTGACCCTAACCTTTAGTAAATGTAAATAGCCATATTGAACAATGCAGTGTTGAAATTTCATTCAAAAGTTAACAAAAAAGTTCAAAAGTTAACTATTTTTAAATTAATTTTGATTAATCTTTAAACACTGGCTACTTAGTTATGTGTTAGGTTTGATTATGTATTTCAAATCGTGTTAAATAGAATGTGTCAGCTTTTTTGTTTCAATGATGTTCTTTTGTAAACAAGATTTCTTATTACTTTTTTTCCGCTTTACGCTTTTGAGGCATTTCGCATTGAGTGGCGCAACTCAACGCCGTGCTTAACAGAGCGTTGAAATGTAAATATTAATATTTAACTCCGCTAACGAGGGATCGACCCCACAATCGTCGCGTTTACTGTAAAGCACACTGTACCACTACGTCACAACGGACTTAAGCTTACTGACACCGATATTTTTTTGTATAAATTTATTTTACAATTTTTTTTCTGTATGAATGTAGAGCACAATGATTCAGTTGTTATTTAAATACTAATATTTCAAGCATTCCTGTAATTTTAAACGTTTTAAATTAACAACAACTAGGTTCCCTCTGCCTACTCTGAAGCTGATTTTTGAAATCAGAAAATATAGCTTTTAAATATTTTTCAATAATAATTACGCTAAAGCAAGTAGATATATAAATAATCAAAAGTCAAAATGCGATTTCATTCATTCCCCTTAGTGCTATCGTTCGTAATGTCGGTATAACATATTATTTACGCTTCGGTGCGTGGGAAAAATTACTTTAATCAATTAAGCTTATTAATAAGCGGCATTGAGTTCTGAATTTAGCGGAAAATGACGTACAGAGTGTCCTGACACTCCTCTCCCTCTAGTTACCCTGCTGTGTGTGATACGGAGTGAAGCTTAAAAAATATAATATTTTATTCTTTTAAACTTTTACTCTATTAATTTTTTTTTATATGGAGCATAATAATACATAGATAATTAAGCTTTAAGCAAAGTATTCGACAGGCACTTTTGAAACCTTTGAAAGATAAAAAAAATTAAGCTCGTTTCTATTACATACACAAATCAGCTTCTCGCTGTATCCCGCATACATCAGGGTAAGTAGAGAAAACCTAATGTTAAGAGCGAGCGAAGAAATGAAAATATACATTTAAATATATATCTCATTTTCTCGAGTGGGGATCGAATCCACATCCAGTCGCGTTTAAAATCCCTTTTGCCCCTGCGCCACGACTGGCCTCTGTTTTAATCAAAGTTGAAGTAAAACCTCGTGAAGTTAGATTATAAATTATATAAAATTGATTTCTAATCGGTTTAAATGTTACTCAGAAGTGAAATAATAATGCGGTAGAAAGCGATTTTCTTTATCCATTACCTCTACCCAGAATCACTTGAAATATGGGAGAAAATAATATTAATTAAGTCTTCATAATTTATATGCAACGATTTCGCCTTAATGATAGAATCGTAAAGTGTGTTATCGGTTTCTTAGATTCTAAACGTTTTACTGTTTATAAAATATGGCTACTAGTAGATAACTATTTTGTTTTTTACTTACATAACCTGCATATATAATGGAAAACTAGATTTGACAGTTTTTTATAAAAAAATCATATGATCACCAGAAGGCATAATTTAGAATTTAAAAATCACGCTTCACGCTGTATCCCGCACTAATCAGGATAGGCAGAGGGAACCAAGTGTTAAGACATTCCGTTCCCCACTTTCTGCCGAATTCTGGGGGCATTGCGTGTTGAGTGGCAGAA
>DWAO01001758.1:0-17819 GCA_018230605.1 Heliconius congener
AAAGCTGAGGAGCAGTACTCTTTACACTCATGGGCGCTCCGGATGACATTGCAAAATCTGTGTATTTCTATAGTGGCATGTTCTGACCTAAACCCAAACTGATGTTAGGGTATTATTGATCTTTCGTAATGGATTTGAGCAGCCTAAAGAGAAATATTTTTTCAAATAGTTTGGAAATAACAGGCAAAAGACTAATAGGACGGTATGAAGTTATGTCGTAAACTGGTTTTCCCGGTTTCAAGATTATGATAATTTGAGAGACTTTCCACATGGCAGGGAAGTAACTAACTCTCATGATTGCGTTAAAAAGTTTGGTTAAAAATACAATCGCCTTGCGGGTAGTTCTTCGAGTACTTTTTTATCAATTAGGTCAAATCCGTGTGCCTTTCTGTTATCCATCATTTTTATGTTTTTAATTAATTCCTTTGGTGTAGTAAGTTGTAGCGGGAGATCCAATTGGTGGTCTTGCTGCAGTTTGCTGTGTATATAAGAATCATCAATACCATCTATTTTAGCATTATCAAGACCACATTAAGGGTAGGCAGAGTACTTATTAGGATTTGAGCAGTCGCCTTGGTCGCTGGTCGTCTAAGCTGGACCTCCCCCGGGCAACCGCCCGGGCGAGGTCCAGCTTAGACTTAAATTGTCCAGCCAGGTGAGACCCTCGGTTGAGGGTCTCACCTGGCTGGACAATTTCCCCCGGGCCAGTGGCCCAACCCAAGGACACGCGCATAGTTATGCGCGGCGGAAGAAACCAACGGCCAGAGGGTCTTACCCTGACGCCGTATACCCTCTTCCCCACCCCAGAAGAGAGAAGAAGACTCGAAGAATTTTAGCATTAGGAGTGAACGAAACGAAATTTTTATATTTATAGAAATATATTTAAGATTTAAAACAAAAATGTATTTTATTATGTTAGTCATATGTATATTATATCAGTCATACTCAACTATTTATGATAACAGATAACTTTAAGTATTAAATTTAAATTAACTTGGAGTAGTAATAAATAAAAATTAATAAAACATTTATGTTGCCATAATTATACAGGTGGAAGTGTCCTCCTTTTACGGGAACAGCGTATAGGGTAAAATATTCTAAACCGATACCTAAAGAAATTAATCAAGATATCTCAACAGTTTAGATGTAGGATTTTTTTTCATTTCACGATGTTTATCCATACATGTATTTCGTGTGACGCATTTACGCATAGATACCAATAACGTAAACACATAACTTTTTGAAACTGAACTTTGCCACCATGCGGCGGTTTTCATTTGATAGGTTTATGTGTGCGTGCGTTGTTCTTGACAAATGGGGTTTTATATTATAACAACATTTTTAATATTTATTTTGTTTGAAAAACCACTTTCATTTTTGGGAAAACAAAAATCTTTTATTGTATTAGACTTTTATAGAGTAGTTAAAACTATGGTTTTATTTAAAGTGGTGCTGACACTTCCATTCTGTATATTACTATTGCACTTGAAATTACAAATGATTATATTAAATTGATGCTTTTGAAATGTTATTTATAAAAATTATTACATAAATTTGGATTGTTTATAGACAGTTAAATAGCTTTTATTTATTTTTGATTTAAATGACAGAGAAAACTCAAGACTCAAACATTTTAGGACGAACTTCGAACATTTCTGTGAGTCAGCATGACAGATGTCATCTTGACATTATTATATATAAATAAAAATTCTAGACTCAAGTTATTCTTATTAAAAATAATAAATTTCTTTACAATTTAAGTATAACGTTTGCTTACCATATCAACATGCTAAAACCAAAAGCTTTAACCCAAGTCTTAAGTCAGGCAAATACTGGTGGTGTTGAAAATACGTTGTAATGATTTTAATGTATTTTTAGTAAAAAATATTGTATATTTAAACCCTTTTTTAATGTTCACACATTTATTTATAAATATTTTAGGTTGTTAAATCATCAAGGTGCATTGTTAGCTTACTCTGGGTATAACGATAAAGATGCAAGAGTCACTGCTGCCATTGCAAGTAACGTATGGTCCGCATACGAGAAACACGCTAGAAATGTTTTTAAAGAAGATAAATTACATCTAATATTAGTAGATTGTTTAAATGGAAAAATTGCTGTCACTCAGGTAGCCAATTTGCTGTTATGTCTTTATGCAAAAGAAACAGTTGGATTTGGGATATTAAAAGAAAAAATACATGCAATAGCACAATATTTAGAAGGACCCTTAAAGCAAGTAGCTAGTTCATAAAAGCTACTATATATTATAGTTAAAATGTATTATAGGTACTTTAAAATTATTTAGTGTTATATTTTGATCTAACACATATTATGGATAAAAATATTATATACTAGCAGTATGTAATATTTTCTTCTTATAAATATATTCTAGCAAATGTATTTCATAAAATGTAATAAATGTTTACTTTCATAATATTTGTATTTCCTTTTCTAAGCAATAACTTCTTTTTATCCTCTAAGATTTTATTATTGATTTTCAGTTCATATAAAGTCAGTGTTTCATAAAAATATATTATTATAAAAAAGTGGTTAGGGAATGTCATATTTTCATGCAATTTTTTTCTGTTTCTACTTTATGCTGCTTATAGAAGGGTAAGCAGAGATAACTTAGTAAAAAGACTTGTGTTTCACTTTCTACTGGAACTAGAAATATTTTGTGCCGAAAAAAGCTTTGCTTTATCTTACCATAACAAATATTTATTTCTTTTGAGTGGAGATGCACCAATAACTGTTGCATTGTATATTTCACTGCACCACAATGGTATATTAAACTATAACTAACTTCACGCTTTATCCCTAGTGGGGTACTCAGAAAGAATAGAGCACCAAACTCTACAGTCTCTACATACCTTTTTCGCCTCATCCATTGTCATGTACCTCTTCATACATACCCTAGCTACTCATACTAAATAACAATAAAAGAGTTTTACTCTTCTCTCTCTCCATTCTTCTGATTAACATTGGAAGTATATTAAGTTTATCTAATCAAACTCAAAAAAAATATATTAAATACAACCACTTAAACTATTTTTGAACTTCATACAGTTCCATGTGCAACTGTGCATATTTTATTGCTACACAATCCATTTTTTTAAATATTATATATATAGAAATAAACAACTTATATTATTACTCTTCTTTGTTGTTTACATTTGATTCCATCTTTCTAGTTGGCAAATTCAATATACTAGGATTATATTTGTTTTAGAGCATTTTCAGTTACTTGAACAAAACAAAATATTGATTAAAAACGTATCTTCATTATCGGAAATATTAATAAAAGGCATCTCGTTAAAAATTAAAAAATTCGCAAAAAAAATATTTAATTGTGTATTATTGAAGTTATATATAATAATGAAAAACAACAAATGTTCACTCAAAATCAACAAGTTTTATATGAGCTAATTTAAATATATATACTATACTATACTTTAATAAAAAATGAAAATAAAAAAAACCGCCAGGGTGTATCTTAAAAACAAACCAAATTAAACAAATATAGGATTATATTCAGAGAAACATTTAAAATCCAACATGACATCCGTTGGAACACACCAACAGTTTGCATACAAGCTGTACAAACTCACCTTCACACAGGAGTTCTAGATGGGTAATAAGGTAAATCAACTAAGTCTATAATCCCATTTGCATCTATTTTATTGTAACGGCATCGGCACGTTATCTAAGCCACTATTTAAGTTATATCTCTTGTATCTTCAAAACCTCAAACCCAATAGGCTATTGAGGCACAACTGACAATCACTGTTAAATAACATTGAAACAAACGAGACGCATCACACGAGCCGCCTCTTATACAATGTGAATAAGTTACAAATATAAAATAAATTTATAAAGGGTATAAATTAAATAAGTAAGTTTACCACTCTCAAAACTCTTAAAAGATCTAAGGCATCTTTAAGATATTTTTTTTTGTGTTAATAAATCTTATGTATAAAACGTTTTTTTTTTCTTCTTAATTTATTACATCATATATACATAATATCAGTATCGTGTTAAGGTAATATTAGTCTGGCAGGTCTGGCACGAAAAATATAAAAATTAACATTTTTGACAGTTGGGATGACAAGATTTTCAACCGAGCTACCTATAACAATTAAAAACAAGTTACAAGTCTACGGGTAATTTAAGAGAACATTTAAAATAATAATAATAAAATCATTTTCTTAATTGTATTTAATTTTTTTTATTTAAATAATTCAATATTCATCAACGAATGTAACGAAGCTTGGTTATTCGGCAACAGTTACAACGGATTGTTATGTAAAAGAAAAATAATGTATTTAATAAAAAAAAATCACCATAATTTAATTTTTCTAAAAATAGTATGTGTCGCTACGTACACGCCCGGCCGATTAACCTCATATAAATACCACAATTAAAAGTGAAATCAATTTAGACATACATGTTGAGACAAAATATATTTAAACAATAACATAAAGCATTGATTTTTTTTTTGCATTTTTTGTGTTTTATAATTATTATGTATGAAGAACACTTTTAATTATAGTTATGTTACTTATAAGCATTATAGTTTATTGCTATAGAATTTATTATTTTGTTATATTAAGGTGTTGAGTCAGGCCATGATACCTAGCGCAACACACAGGCACAATAGACTATGTATAAAATCCTTTTAAACATCAGATAACTATAATTATACAACTAGTATCTAAATAATGTATTTTCTTTAAAAAAAATGTTAATTTTGCCGAATGACCAAAATGCCTATTGTGAACATGCTTTATAGCAGTTGGTACAGCCTAATTAGATATTCAACTAAACCATCTAGCCAACCGGTATGATGCTGAAATAACATGAACGACTATCACCATTGCAATTAACGTTTTTTACTGGAATCGTTTTGTACTGGATTCTGGCACATATGATAAATAAAGATGTTTGATGTTATTAATAATTTAGTTTAAAACACTTTCTCCTATAAACATTATACTGAAATAATTTTGGGGGCCCCGAAGAAATGAGTAAAAATAAGTGTAACATTGATCTATTTTAAAAACTATTATTATAGACAAATCAAATCGTTATTAAATGTATATAACATACGACGCAGCTGGAGTTTTCCTGTTAGCCACAAAGGGAGAAAGCCACAAGTCATTAAAAAAAATTGATGTAACGTAGAGCAATAAGTATAAAAGGCTTATAAATGATATTCGCACAGTACTCTCACACTCGTTCACCGTCCACCCTCTTTATCAACTCAGTAAGCAGTATTTGTCTGTTTAAATTGAAAGACATGTATTGATAAAGGTGATATGTTACAAAATTAGATTTTCTAAACGTTATTCGTTAATTAAACTTTTCGTTAAAATATTGTAAGATTTATTTATATATGTTTTATATTTTTTAAATTATATTAAAATTTAAAATATATTGAATGATATTCTGTTATATTGTTAGTGTTGTATTACAAAAGGAATATAAATTACTTTCTCGGAGTAAATCAGAATAAAATAATTATACAAAGAAATTAGAAAATTACTTAAATTATAGGATGTATATGGTTTTTTTTGTCTTAAAATATTCAAGCTTGAACTGTGTTTATCTAAAAATGTGTCGTATTACCTTCATCCATGCATGTTTTCATTTACGTTATAACAAAATGGTGTATTCGTAGAAAAATATATCATCGCTACTGGACTTTACTATAATATAATATATTTTGGTATATTATAATGCACATAGCTCGAATTTTTTTGTATCGGTATATATGAATATAATATAAACAAAATTGAGCAGCTTCGATTCTATGAATGTATAAATGTAATAACAACTTTTAAATAACAAATTCTATATATAAAATGCAAATCTGTCTAGCTCAATCAAAATGCATCTTAAGTCTTTAAAACCAATAGTATTTTAAATAAAAAATTATTTTTTTTTATTTGAAATTTAATATTGTTTAGAAGAAAGAATAAGATGATATCCAAATAGTAAATGATATTATAATATTAGAATATTTACATATTATTATCATCAAGAAACAAAGATAACGAACGAATGAAACATGCACTCATAGAATGAATGAAAAAAATATGAGCATACGAAATGTTCACTAAGTATAAACATATATAACATACAAGTATTATCTAGCAAGTACATTAGAAAAGGCATTATTAGAGTTGAGTCCAGTAGCTTTGCATATAGTATGAGTGTACGTGTGGGGGTGTGCTATAAGGGGGGCGGCGACGCGGGAGCCTCGACTCAGTTGTATATCTTGATGGCCTTCTCCAGGTAGTTGACGCGCGAGCGCTTGGCCGTCTTGTTGATGTGCTCGAGCCCGAGCCAGGGCCGTCCCGTCGCGTCTGGAAGGGACAGATCTTTATTCAATTTTAGCACCAGTCCCATTTGATGTGGAAACAATGCCACATATAATGGTTTTGTGATTTAAAAAGTATATATTCAGTTGTTATTTGTTCAGATTCAAAAATATTTTAGAATATGTTTAATCAATATTTTTTTAAATTAATAGCTCTACTAATGTGCTAGCTATTATTCAAAAATAGCAATTTGAGTTTTAAGCCATATACTGGCTTAAAACTCAAATTACTATTTTAGCGTAAAAGTATGAATTTATTAAATTATTTGATTAGTTATTAAATTAATTGAATTTCAACTATAACCATAATACAATAAATTTAATATAAAAACAATAAAAAATATTGAGGCCAATCGTGGTGTAGGCACAAAGTGTGACTGTAAGTAAACGCGACTGGTTGTGGGTTCGATTCATACTGAAGGAAATGAAATATTTATTGAAATTTATATTTCTATTTTTTCTCGCCCTAGTGTCGAGGCAAATTCCGCCATCCAACACGCAATGCCTCCTGAATTCGGCGGAAAGTGGGGAACAGAGTGTCTTAACACTAGGTTCTCTCTGTCTACCCTGATGCGGGATTTTCATTTTTATAAAAAAAAAGGTAACAATCTATATCACAATAACTATTTTACATAATAACAATAAATAAATAATAAAAATAAATATATAATGGCATGGCACAGATGATATCTGGAAAATTGTGTAACACTCACTTGTATTGCTATTTGGCCTGAAGTCAAATATATTAATTGTCGCCCCTTCACTTATATAATTAGGTCTGCCGTTTGTAACTATAGCAAAATTGTACTGAAATAAAAATAAAGTTATATATTTTAAGAATGTTTCTTTATTTTATACAACTATACGGTCGTACAAATCACACTTAGGGAAATAAATTATTTTGATTTCCTCGTCCTCGTATACGGCAAAGCGCGGCGTTGAGTTCCGCCTCTCTATTTGTTGGGTAGAGCAAGAAGACATCTACGGTCCCTAGATAAAGTATTAAAAGGGAAAAATGGAATTATCTTTTATTGCTGTTTTGAATTATTAGCAAAGGTATTACATACACGTTACAAAAACAAATGAATAACTTTATTATTTTTAATTGGATAAAAAAAGTCACTAAAACTACACTTTAGTAGTTTAAAACAGCGATAAAAACATTGCGAGATTTTCGCTTTCGATAATTTACCTAGGGACGGTCGAAATATGAAAAAAAGTAAGGAGTCAGTATACTTATAGAATTATTGTGGGTTACCTTTTCCCATTCTTTATCAGGTATATCAAGTTTCTTCTGCAAGCGGTCCTTGAAGTCTTGGAAGGGTTCATGGTGTTTGACGCGTGCGAAGAACGGGATGCCGAACGTAGAGTACACTTGCTTGTGGAAGTGCGCACATGGTACCAACATCTCGTCCTCCTGCAAAATATTCCATCTTATAATGATTAACAACTAATGTTGTCTTATTGCCTATTAATTATTGATATATATAATATATGTGTCTGTTTCCAATTATCTTATAGGAAATTTGATAGGTTTTTGAATAACTTTCAATCTTTTATAAATAAAAAAAAATTATAAAAAAGTCAAAAGGCCTTTGTAATGAATTAATTATAAGTCAAAAAATTATAGACATTTCTTTTACGAGACATTTAAAGAGCGTAAATGCGGGTACAGCTTAAAAAAAATACTTATTTTGAAGCCTAGTTAAAAATCTCTACAACTTGCCTGTAAATTGACTTCATCCCGGGGTATTTCCTCTATTCTGTATAGTCGTGGAGGTGATATAGTAACCTGGTCGAGCGTCAACTCTGGGTCAGGTCCTTGTAATACTTTGTGACACGAAAGTTCAACAATACGTAATCTGAAACATGTACACACGATAGCCATATAGAAGGAGTAAATGAAAACTATTCACCTAATTCAGTATGATAAAACAATGATTTTTTTTTCAGCTTCACGCTGTATCCCGCATGTAGCAGGGTGGGTAGAAGGACCTTAATGTTAGGACACTCCGCTCTCCACATCCCGCCAAATTTTGAAGGCGTGAGTGAGCGAACTCAACTCCGTGTTATTGCCACCAGAATGAAGAAATAAAATATTCATTTTTTCATTTCATTTTATTATTTATATTCTAGCACAGAGTTGTCTCTGCAATCTGTAACATGTAAAGACGCATAAATATAAAAAATATATATATTATCACCTGCCAGAACCTTCAGGGGACAATTCAACAGCCTTGGCAGCCTCTTCCAAGATATCTGCCACCTTCCCACCTTTGTTAGGATATAAAATTAATTCTTTATCTTCTTTATAATTTGGGCCAACCTATGAAACAATTACAAAATTACTTTAGGAAATTAAATATTTAAGAAAAATCATGGATCCTTTTATTGTATTCTTATATTACATTCATTCAATAATCTACACATTTGACTTGGTCAGGCGCAGTGATAGTAGTGGTTTCAATTCCCACTTGAGGGAATGAATTAATCTCATTTCCTCGCGCTGATAAGAATACAAGGCGCAGCGTTGAGTTCTAGTACTAGATTGCGTGTCCGTGTCGCAATGTTTCCAAAATAAGATGGGAATAGGAGAATGGAGTGTCTCAACATTAAGTTTCCTCTGCATACCCTGTTACATGCGTGATACCGCGTGAAGCATAAAAACATCTTATATATTTTTTTTACAAAATAATATATCTTACCCATAAGCATTTAAATTGTTTTTTGTTGTCTAATTCATTAACTTTAATAGATAAAATCTGGTAGAACAATTTTTTAGGGCACTTTGGTTTACAGTACACTAACAAATCCTTAAGTATTCCATCATAAGAGTATCTGAGCGGCGGTCCTGGAGTGTCTTTGTAACTAAAAACGAAATAAGACAATGTCAGTCAAGTATGTAAATAAAATTATATTTAACTAGGCAGTATAGGCAATTACATAAGTTTTTTTATATAAATAACACAAAATAAATAATTCTTGGCTAATCGAGGCCCTACTCGAACAAAATGAAATATTTATTCAATTTATATTTTCGCTTTTTCGCTCTGGTGTCATGATATGATATTGATGGAGAAATGATAATTAATAACCGCCGTCGTTACAGAGGTGCACAAGAGTTCGACTGTTAACTCTACGGTTGTGTGTTAATGTAGATTTGGTCTAATTACTGACCCTGCTATGCTGAGGGATACGACGTGAAGCTATAATAAATAAACAATACTAAAATAAAGCTTTCTTACTTTTGACATTTGAAAAATTGTATTAAAAATGGGTCTACATTGAGTCTTTGCCCAACAGCACGAGCCATTTGATCATAACGCATTTGCATCGACAACTCCATTGTAAATCTGTGAAGAAATAAATTGAGTATTAAGCAAGATTCACTTTTTTATTTGAGTCCAAATGTGAAGCAGAAGCACAAAGTGTGACTGTAAACGCGACAGGTTGTGGGTTCAATATCCAATTGAGGAAATTAAATAAATAATATTTTTATTTTTTCATACTGGTGACAAAGCAAAGCACAACGCACAATGCCTCTAGAAGTGCGGTGGAAAATGAGGAACTAGAAGTGTCTCAACATTATGTTCTTTCTGGCTACCCTCGTATATTCTAAAATGGTATTTATAACGAGACAATAAAAAGTGGAATAGTATGAAAAAGCCAATATATGATAGTATAGATGGACAACCATCTATAAACGTTTAAACGTCGTCTTTCAAACCCTTGTGGGTTTAATTACCATTGACATTGAATTTTAACACTAAACCATAGAATGTCTCGAATTTTTGTGGAGTGTTTGAACACAATTTTTTCTGTCTAATCTGCTATATACCGGATACAGTGTAAAGCGAATAAGTAATACGAGAATATATAATTGACAGGTCGTCGCCGCCCTAAAGTTAAGTTTTCTGAACTTTTGCGCATTCTTTACTTTGGAAGAAAATAACCAAAAGAATGATAAAATCGAACAGCAGCTAACTATACGAAGCCACGACTCGTTGAACGTACTGTACATTTGTACATACCCATTATCATTAGAGACGGTCTTGTCAACAAACTGGACCTCGACCTTATAGAAGATGTACTTGAAGTAGTCCTGGCAGGTGGGCAGCTCCAGCTCCTCGTGACGGTTGTCGGCGCGCTCGAACACGATGATGTCGCCGTCCATCAGCTCGTCCAATACCTGGCCGCGTGCACACGACTCAACCCGAGGGGCGGACGGTGCGTGTGTGCACTTGCGTGCACACACGCACACGTACAAACAGACGCACGTCGCCCCTCTTCGTATTTTTTTTATTTATAATATATAGGTGTATTTACATGTTGTTTCACAAAAAATATAATTCAATTGATTTATTTTGTGGTACATTTTGTTCAAAATATTAAATTAAAATAATATTATTTATAAATAACATCATAAAATAAATAACAACATAAACAATTAAAAAAATATACATAATATAAAACATACTAATCAGCATACCTGAGCCGTCAAGTTTGGTTAGCTAAAAACTAACAACAATTTATACATGTAGCCAATTCAAAATCAATGTTACGTTACTAAACATAGCATTGGCATCTACTTTGGCACATTGATATATATAATATATAAATAAATACATCAATAATTAAAGAAACAAATTTTAAAATATATATAAAGATATTTTGATTTAATTTAAAAATATATCATTGAGAAAAAAATTGTTGAATTACTTTCAGTAGGATAATAAAACGTAATATACACTTAAAACTATGTAAAGACGTTTCAGCATAAAACTGATAAATAATACCTTTTCGAGTGGATCATTGTAGTTGTTGATTTTCTCCACAAAATCTGGTTTTATTTCTTCATACAGAACGAGTTGAGTGTCGGGAGGGAAACCTAAACAAAAATGTATGTTTTACATAATTATTAAAATAATAATCGTGACTGAAAGTTAACTATAGAAATGTTTTGGAAATCCGTAACAATAACTATAGAAAATATATTCCAAATAATTTTTTTCTGTAACTGTAATTGAATTTGATTTTCAAATGATTTCTGATATTAGCAAAGTTTAAATCGATACTAAGGTATCGATTTTTTTCGAATTTACATTCCACCTTATAATGATAACAGCTTAAAAACAAAAACGAAGCTAGATATTATATTTACAAATATATTTTTTTTAATAAGTAGGATATAAAAAAAACATTTTCGGCATCTCTTTTAAAGTTCAGTTGGGAGTATGGAAATAGGACATGTTATGACAAGTTTTGATTTAGCCTGGTCAAAATAATACATAAACATACCCGCGCGCTTATTCAAGATGGGTATGAGGTCGGCCGGCTTGCTCGCTATGGGCAGGTAGTGGTGTCCACAATAATGTATACGTTTTTGTTTTGGATCGTAGAACTTAAAGAAAAGAACTACGTCATTTTCCTTGTCGAAGGGTGGAAGAGCACTAAAACCAGAGTCAGCGGGCAGCATTTCCAGAAAGATGTTCCATGGATTCATGTTCTCCGATATATCCGCTATTGTCTTGTTTTGCTCGTTCAGGTCCAAGCAAGTTGGTCTGCATGTCTGCTTAACATCAAATATATTTTGTTAATAATGTGGATATGGAAAAAGATTCCATAGAAGCATTTTATAAAAATTCTAGCATACTTAAGAGCAATATACCATATCAATATCAAAATTTTAATTAGAACTGATTACAATGCACAATTTACAACTACGAAAAAAAAGAAAAAATAATTAAGACGAAAAATATTAAATATCTAAATGAATCCATATGGAATTCAAAAAGAATCAACTTAAAGCTTAAGAGAACAAAAGAAAACAAAAGAGAACAAAAGTTTACAAACAAAACGCGAACAAACTATGAACAAAGTACCTGATTGGAGCGCGCACTGAAGGGCCACGGGCGCAGGTGCTTCAGCGGGTAGCGGAAGTTCTCCGCCATCATGTCCATGAGCTCGGAGATGGTGGCCTGCTTGCGCACGCGGAACACGCGGTAGTGCGCGCGCTCGGGGTCGTAGAGGTCGTTGCCCTGGTGCCCGTCGAACGCCTCCTCCAGCACCACGTTCACGTTCATGTAGAGGTGGGCCTCGTTGCGCTCCTTGCGGCGGATCTGTTCCGAATTCAAATGTTTCAACAGGTGCGAATGCAGCAGTAACCGTAGATTCCTTCTGCCTACACCACTAAATACGGGACAAAGCTAACAAAAAAACTTCTAATCAATTACTAGATGGAAAACGAAATTATAAATAATTCTTAGCGAAAAAGAATGAATTTTTTTCTGCATCATCCATTATAGAAGGGTTAGTAGAGGGAACCTGGTGTTGACGCTCCTTTACCGACTTTCCGCACAGTTTTCGAAGCATTGCGTGTTGAGTGGCGAAAAAATGACATATATATATTCCACCGAGTAAATCAAACGCACAAACGTCGCGTTATAGTCACATGTTTCTTCCCCTGCGCGGTAACGCCCTCAAAAATCTCTTCAAATATATACAAAAAATATTAATTTAATAAAAATGAATAAAATACAACATAATATGTAATGGTAACTTTTTTTTTTACATTTTTCAAATAGTAGCAATAAGCGAGGCTGGTAAAAACCATATTAATAGACTTTTAAAACATAACATTTCAATACATACAAGAATTTCTATGTCAATATATAATATGTCGTAATAGAAATAAACACGTGTCTTAGTTCTTTTTTTTTTCATTTTTCACCCAAAGATAAATATTTTTTTTTAAGATTTTTTTTAAAATTTTAATGTAATGGGATTCGAAGCCCCTATTGGAAACAGTCCAAGTACTCTAACCACTAAGCTGTACATTCAAATAACAAATAATTTGTATATGCTTATAACTATTTATTTATGTTATTAGCATCTCTGTAGAATTCCATACCGTTTCAATTCTTTTCTCCTCTGCAAGACGTTCACTGAGCTCTGTTGGTATGTCGGCCTGAGTTACTTCTTGTAATACAGTTTTCAATTGCGAATCACTGAAATTTAATAAAATTCATTAGTTATTGTTTATTTTATATAGTCGTGACTCAAGATGCGAGTCCCATTTATTAATCAAAATCAGAAATATGAAACTTGTGATATTTAGTTCAATTACAAAAACGTTTTTATTTAGTTTCTCGATATATATTAAAACATAAAACATATTACCGTATATACACAAGCATGTAAGCGTTGGTGCAATGACGTACGGTCAGCGCCATATCCTCGTCATGGCCGCCATAGTTGTACTCTATAGCCTCCTGTTTCGTGCAACGTGACACCACGTCGTCGTCGAACTTGCACCACTGTAAAAATGAGGGCAATCTTCTTAAATACACAAAATTGTGTTTATCAAGTCACAGCGTCGTCTGCAAATGCGGCAGTAGTGGGTTCGATTCGCACTTAATGAAACATTTTTGTTTCCTCGCTTTGGTAACAAGACGATAGGCGCGGTATTGAGTTCCATCACTCAAGAAATGTCGAAAATTAAGTGGCGCGTGGGGAAGAAAATAGGCTTAAAACCAGGTCCCGCCTCCTGGCTGGTCTGCTTATCCTGTTATATAATACAGGATACAGCATGAAGCTGGAATAAGATAGAAGCTTGATCAAGCTTTTATTTACAATACAATACAATTTTCAGTATTTTTTTATTTAATTGAACTTATTAAATATAAACTTAATATATTTTTTTACATATTATCTTATTTTTACCATTACAGTTAACCTAACACTAGTACTACCGTACTCAAATAAACATAATTAATTCTTTGTTCAAATACCTTTCCGTCTCCCTTAGGATTAATAAACACAACATAATGGCCTCCGTGGTTGTCTCCCGAGTGTACCAGCACAGCGTGTAATGTGTAGTCCGCGGGTGTCTCCGGTTTCTCTTGTAGGTAGGCATCTAAGTTGATGTGCTCGTAGAATTCGAATCTATTGCGAAATACAATAAAAATAGTAAACATAATGAGAAGTCGTGGCGCAGCAACGTAAACACAACAGTTATGGATTCGATTACCACTCGGGAAATACTAATTATTTTCATACCCTTGCTCTGGTAATATGACAAAGCGCGGCGTTAAGTTCCTACACACAACAGTATTCATCAACAGGAATTATTAAGAGAGAAAAAAAAGACAAACAAACCTGTCATTAAACTTCACCGAGTTATCAGTGATGGGGTCGTATTGGAAACGCATCAAGTGTAAATGCAGTACGGGCGGGAACGAAGCGAATATGACCCCCTTCTCAGCCTCTTGGAGGCCGTGCTCGCCCGCGTCGTACTTGTTCTCGCCGTCGAGGGTCTCCGTGCTTATGTAGTCTTTGAACGATTCGTCGACTGGAATCATTTTAATTGTGCTAGAAAACATTTTCTATAAACTACTAAAGAAATGTACTAAATATTTTTTAATGCCGAGAAAAATTTGTGCAGCATGTGACTGTAAAAGCGACGGTTGTGGGTTCGTTTCCCCCTCGGGAGAATGATATATTCAATATTTTCGTTTCGTAGCGCTGATAGCGAACAAAGCGCGACATCGTGTTCCACGTTCATGTCACAAAAAATTGGTGGAACCCTGTGCTTACTAACTAAAGCTAAAAAAAAATTCTAAATTATTTTAATTGATGATTTTAAGTCTTAAATTTTATAAAGTTTAATGAATTTTAGATGCAGCGAGTAAAATTTTAATTAATTAACTTTAAATTAATTACTTACTATTTTTCTTTCCTTTTATGTTAAGTTGAATATCATAGAAAGTTTCAACTCTTGTACTGGATACATTAACATTCTTGCATTTGATATAAGACGTCATCTTCCCTTCAAACAGACGCGGCACGGTGCCCTCTACGCATGTACCCTTCATTTTACTTTCTAGTTTATCCAATAATACCTATATATAAGAGAAAAAGAAAAAAATAGAATAGAATATTTTTTTAAATTTCACGCTGTCTCTCGCGTATAGCCGAGTAGCCAAAGAGATCCAGCTGCCCTGTTGCATAGAGGAACTCAATGATGCAATCTAAGTACCAAAGTATTCTTACTTAATGAAAACAATTAATTCCATTGAGTGGGAATCGATCTCACAATCGTCGTATAAATAATCAAACACCATGTTACTGTGCAACAATGAATTGGATTATCATTTTTTTTAATATTATATAAATGGTACATACATTTGCTTGTACCAGTAAATATTAAATATTATTATAATTTATGATTAAGAAATATTTCCAATAAACACGATGGAATCAACATACAACATTGAACTTGTATCGTGGCGTCGAGTTCCGCCTGTCAACACGCAATGCTTCGATTTTTAGCGGCGCGTGGAGAATGAAATGTCTAAACAATAGGTTCCCTCTGTCTACCTCGCTATATTAAAAATACAGCGTAAAGCTAAAAAAATAAATTTGTAAATGTATACAGATTATCTGTATCTTATCAGACATACAAATTGGCTTAATGCAGTGCATATCTATGTAGCAACTTTTCACATTTCACTATCCATATTTATATTCTATTTTTTATTCTCATATTCCTATTTAATTCTTATGTAATTTCATGACCATCTTATTTTTATATGAAAACTACTTAACTTTGTTTTTTATTAAAAAATCAAAGCTATTATTATCTTTATAATACTTATTAGAAACATTTATTCATCTATACATATAAATAAAAATAAGGTGTCTGTTTAAAAGCGAGGTGATAGTGTTAATTATTTACATCTTTTTATACCTAATTTTTCCAAATTGTTTTTGTTTTCTTCTATGTGTTGATATGAGAAAAACCATGTTTACTGCACACAAGTACCCAGCACTATGATGTATACGAAATAACCCTACATTTTATAATTATATAATTCAAGTTTCTATTACATTATTTCAATTTTTTATTCACATACAAAAAATAAATTATACATACCCTTAAAAATTCTTGAACATCATGTTGCATGAATGAGTCTAGTGTTTCCCATCCAAAACTTTTGGTTAACTTCTTTGTACCCACAGGTTTGTCAGAGAACTGCAATTCATAGAACACTCGTTGGAGGGCCAATGCTACTGATCTGAAAATAAATTGAAAAGAAACTGATCATCATACTAGAACAAAAAATTACATATTACAATTCTGACTTTAATAAGATTGTCGTGAAAACTTGACGTTGGTTCGATTTCCACATGGTGGAAAAAAATATTTAAGATTTTCTTACCCTCGCCCTGGTATCGAAGCTAAATGTGACGTTCAGTTTCGCCACTTAATACGCAATACCTCAAGAATTCAACATTAAGTGCGAAAAATGCTTTACACTGAGTAAAAAAATGTATACATATTTATTTTATTAGTGCTTACCTAGTGCTATCATCTGATTCTGTCGGCATTTTATACACAGCCTTCCTTAATTGATTTGTAAAGTATAAGGTTTGTAACAAAGAATTCATGTAACAAGTCGCTCCTTGGTTTTTCAAACCTGTCAATATTTTTTAAAATTGAATAAATTGAGTACGACAATATAGTCTTCAATTTTTATTTTCGCATTGCACTCAAAAGTAGTTCAGGTTGAAGTTTTGACTACTTTAAATGAAAATAATTTAACATACAACGTCTTAAAAATTAATTGAAAAATTTAATATCTAAACACTAAAGTGAAGAGAAGCTTTCAATTAAAAAAGAATGAAACTAAATATTTCCTTACCAACATAACCAGTGTGTTTCTTTGAATCCCACGAGACACCATGAGGAGCCTCGGCAGTGACGTGCACTTCGAGAGTAATTGAATCATCTTTAACGTATCCCTTTTCTGGATCTAACACATCATTCCAGGACATAAAGTGGGAGAAACCCCAATCATTCTCCTTACTGTGAATAATTATGTTATTGGCTTTAAAAACATGAAATAAATTTAAAACTATGTATTGTCATTGAAGGGGTTGTGATGCAGGGACAAAAGTGAAGTTCGAGTCCCAATCGGAGAAATGAAATATAAACTATATATATATATATATATATATATATTCTTATTCTAGGTGTGGCGTTCTCAATACTCAATGCTTCAAGAAAATGGTGGAAAGTGGGAAACAGAAATAGCAAATAAAGTCTCTCAAATCAAATCAGCTTCACGCTGTATTCTGCACACAGCAGGGTAGGCCTAGTGAACCTAATGTTAAGACACTGTTCGCCACTTTCCACCGAATTCAGGAGGCATTACGTGTTGAGTAGCGGAACTTAATGCCGCGTTTTGCCTAGACACCAGAGCTAGGAAATGAAAATATAAATTTAAATAAATATTTACAGGATGGATGTGACGGTGAGAATGAAGAACATGCTCAGCTGGTTTGGGTACGTCGAACAAATGAGTGATGAAAGAATGGCAAAACACCTTCGAAAACACAATATCAAAGATACTGGAGGAAGGTCACGTAAAAAGCATGA
>DWAO01001759.1:0-17816 GCA_018230605.1 Heliconius congener
TCAACTACCATCTTGGATTATTGTTTTTATAAACAGATTGCCAAGTAGCAGCCTATCAATGGGATCTTAAGCCATATAGTCAATTACCTAAAACCTATTATTCTTCGCTCCATACAAACTAATAACTTAATAAAGAAAAATACACCAGCAAAAAGGCAAAGACAATCGAAGTGGTTAGCATGAAACAAATAAAAAAATATCATATTACTTAAAAGATTGTCTCAATTGTTTTCTTTTGATTATCATTTCACATGGTTAATACAAAGTAAGAAAAACAGAGCATCAAAATAAAACAAAATATCTTCATAAAACAAATTTTAAAATTTACTTCAAAATCAATAATTTAGAATATATTCTTTGCCGTTTTATCTGTTTTACATATACATATGCACATACATTTTTCAATAAAATACACTTTCTATATTTAATATATTTTATCTTCACAAGCACACTTGAATATCTTAATAAATAATTGTGACATTATAAGCCTTTAATCTGTTTTCCTTATCTGGAACAAAAAATAGAGTACAATAATAAACACTTGCATGCAACATGTGATGTTGAGTTATGCCACTCAACACAATCCGATCTGAATTCAGCAAGAAGTGGAGAAGAGAAGTACCTTAACAGGAACAGGAAGAGTATCTTAACGCTAGTCTCCTAGTTTCCCTCCACCTACTGCTATGTGCGAAATACCCCATAAAGATAAAAAAAATGCAATGTTTTTAAACTCTTCCATACATTTGCTGTAAATTTAATTAAAATATGCAGAAAAGTTTGTGGTAAAGTATAAATAATTATTTTATTTATATTAAGCTAGCAAACCCAAATGTGGTTCACCTATTTAAATTTATTGTTATATTATAGCCAAATTATACAGACATACATAGCCTATTTATTATATAAATGTATATATCTATCTAACTAAAATATAGTTACCGAAAAATATTATTAGAATCTTTTTCAATTTCCTGCATTTTGTCAGACGGGTGCGTAATGTCAAACTGTTCCTTCTTCACTACAAACTGTTTAAGTTGACGTATTATATAGTCACTACAATTATTTAATAAGCAAAATAAATCTATAAGTCTACTATTTCACATTCCAATACAAATTATCTGTCACAATGACAGTGCCAAAGAGTAAAAAATCAAGATTCAGATAAACACAGATAAAAATAAATGATGTAGTACAATATAAATTATAATGTCTTATGATAATATGCTCTGTTAATCTATAAGAACAAAAGGCTACTCACTACATATCAAATTTTATACAATAAACAAATTACATCGATATTAATAGTTAATACGCAAGAGTTATTTAAAAAAAAAAACAGTCTGCAACACATATTTGTACAAACATGCAAAGTGCACTAAATTAATTCGCTAAGAATGCAGTAACGAAATTATTTTTAGCTTTTTGTTTTGTAGCATATAAACAACTAAATTTAATGTTTAATCCATGCGTTGAATATTCTGTACCGTATTATTAACATATGCGGCGCAATGGTTAAGCCCTAGCCCATAAAACAAAAAAAACTAAGAAATAAAAAAAATATTTTCTAAATAAGTGGAGTCCGTTGTGGCATTACCGCAGCGTTCTTGAAAATAATTCATCCGCTCTGGTAACAAGACGAGATAACTAAACTTAAAAACCTAAGGTCAGATGAACTCGCGGTAACACGCGGTTGGCTCTGCGGGCGGTTTAAGATTCTATATCAGTAACAGATCAATGTTGTTATGTGGTGTACATAACCGCGCGTCACCGCTCGTGCCCGCACGCACCTTGTACACCGTCTTAGTACTGATCAGAGACCACCGCCATCTGAATTGCTAAATCGTGCGATAGCGCGCGTTCGTCTGAACTGAGCCTAAATGTATGAAAGGTGAAATGATAAAAATAATTAAGTGGCAAAAAAAATAAAAATTGTTGGTGGCATTGTACATATAATGCAGTAGAGCGAAAAACAATTACTAAAAATTTTATTTGTTTATCTATTTGTACCTCCGTTAGCTTCCGTTTGGCGCTCCGTTCTCTCTGACTACCCCGCTAGGGATAAAGCGTGAAATTAAATTAAGTTATCTGTTTGTCTGTTTATTTGCGTTTGTTTCCGCTAATCTCATGAACGGCTTAAACGATTTAATTGCAGTTTTCACTATTGTATTACTATTGCATACTTTTTATAACAATTGGTGTTAAAATTATGTTAATATTAAAAATTGCGTAGTACGCAGATTAGTCAATTAAAAATTATGTAGTTAAAGCAGGCGAAGCCACGAGCACGAAATGTGGTTAAATATATTTGATAACATCAAATATATATATAAAAAATGTGCTTAAATAAAACAATGTTTGTGGTGTACCTTATTTTGGATTACTTACCTCAACGCCGCGCATCGACACCAGAGTGAAGAAATGAAAATATAAATTTATATAAATACTTCATGGTTTTTTACATAATGCTTCATATTATAGTTAATTGTTGTAGATAAAGTAAGACTTATTTATATATGAGTTTTTTGTTAAGAAAAAAATGTCTGTATGTTTCATGCATTATTTTATTTATCATCTGTAACATATCATCAATCAACGTTGATTGATTTTTTAAACCAAATTGATTTATCATTATTACTCTGGTATATTTTTTTTATATACCAGAGTAATAATAATTAAGAATCAAAGGTTGTTTATTTATTTGTTTGTTTTTTATCGATCTCAATTCAATTTTAATTTAAATATTTTACTTAAGAAAACAGTAATTAAAAAATATAAATTGTACAGAACCACAAACATAGTAAGAAGAAAATGTGCTATATTTAAAAAAAATACATTAATCATTGTTTCATAAATAACAATATATATTTTTTTTCAAATAAAACTTCAAATAAATTATTTTTGAGACAAATGACAAATGTCAGAAATCTATTTTTTACTGACCTATATATTTTTAACTTTGCACGATCGCAAACTGTAGCGCTCCTTTCTGTAGAAATTGGTAAATAAACAACGTTATAGGTTATTTTCATATTAGAAGCTAATTAGGTATGCTACTTTGATAATCTTCATTTCAGTATATGATATACGTTCCATATTGCTATCTATATTTAATACTAACAGTATTTACAGTAACTGCATTTTTATACTTCTGAAGAACTTAAATATTTTTCATGGTTTTGGCGCGCATTTCATCACACAGTTGTACCAACTTATAGCATAGATAGAAATAGCTTCCATTATTGCCATAGAAAAAAATATATATTTTAAATCAATATGTATAATTTTTTAACATTAATTATAATATTTGTTATACACATTAATAATAATAATTTGTAATTGCAATAATATTTTCTTGTGTCTTAATATTTTTTTAAATTTTTTTACTCTAATAATTAATATACATCTTAAGTTTTTTAATTTAAAAAATTATTTTACAAAATAATATCTAAGATTCGTTTTTATTTGTTATCAAATAGCTGAATATGTCATAAAATATTGATGTAAAATAATTTTAAAAAATCATAGAGTACATTTTATTTCTAAATTTATACTCTGTGCACAGTCAATAGATAATTCTTGACGTCCGACGCCGTTCTTTCTCCTTTTGTTAAGTTGCCATTGCTGTTGCTAACGCCATTTTTGTTATACACTGTAAGCTGCATACGGTGATTTTTTTATACTCATAGGACATTTGTGTAAGTGCGAAAGAGACAGTCGAATAAGATTGGATTACGCAGCTGCGACTAACCCGAATATTTTCTTCAAAGCTTATTTACGACGTTTCTCATTGTCTATGCTATAGATACGCATCCCGAGCGATACATACGGTGTAAAGCTTTAAGTGACAAATGTATAGTGAAAATGAAGGAAAACGCTGTACTTAAGTGGCAAAAAGTTTGCAACCCTAGCGGCCCGCAACCACGACCTCGCCATGGCCACCGTGCGGTTGCCATAAAGGATTTGATGATAGTTTTCGGCGGCGGAAATGAAGGGATAGTTCACGAGCTCCATGTCTTCAACACTACCACGAATCAATGGTTCGTCCCCGTCACAAAGGGCGAAGTGCCTCCTGGATGCGCTGCCTACGGCTTTGTGGTGGACGGTACACGCTTGCTGGTTTTTGGCGGCATGGTGGAGTACGGCAAGTATTCCAACGATCTGTACGAACTGCAAGCCTCACGGTGGGAATGGAAACGTCTCAAGCCACTACCGCCGAAGTCGGGCCTGCCACCGTGCCCCCGACTCGGTCATAGCTTCACTCTTCTGAATGGTAAGGTTTACCTGTTTGGTGGGTTGGCCAATGAAAGCGACGACCCCAAAAATAATATACCTAGGTATTTAAATGATTTATACACTTTGGAACTGTATCCCAATTCATCCATGACTGTATGGGATATCCCACATACTTATGGCCAGTCACCACCTCCACGCGAATCACACAGTGGTGTTGCTTACACAGACAGAAGTTCTGGCAAATCTTCATTAATAATATATGGTGGTATGAGTGGCTCACGTCTGGGTGATCTGTGGGTGCTTGATGTGGATAGTATGTCATGGTCAAGGCCAGAACTAGGTGGCCCACCACCCTTACCACGTTCTCTCCACACAGCCACTGTCATTGGACAACACATGTATGTATATGGTGGGTGGGTTCCACTAGTGCCAGATGAATCTAAGCTTGCCACACATGAAAAGGAATGGAAATGTACAAATACATTAGCATCTCTTAACTTAGACAGCATGACATGGGATAATATTGCATTGGACAAATTTGAGGAAAGCGTCCCAAGAGCCCGAGCTGGCCACAGTGCAGTTGCTATTCAAACAAGACTCTACATCTGGTCAGGAAGGGATGGCTATAGAAAAACATGGAATAATCAAATCTGTTGCAAAGATCTTTGGTACCTGGAAGTTGGAGTACCACCACAAGCTGGCCGCGTGGCACTTGTACGGGCTGGTACAACTTCTCTTGAACTATGCTGGCCAGCTATGAACACTGTAACTACATATCTGCTTCAAGTACAAAAATGTGGGAAAGTAACTCCTGCACGTTATCCATCATCTGCAGAACCAGTGGCAGCACCACCTCCAGCCTCACCAGTTGCTGGACAGCCAGATGCATCTAAGGCTTTTGGACTTATTTCTCCTATTGCTTCTGGTTTGCCTCCTACTCCAACAGACATGCCCACCAGACCCATAACCGCAGCCGCGTCGCCTGTGGCTATTCCTATTGCTTCTACACCCCAGAAAGTAGTGTCTGGACCAATTAAGATGCCAACACAGGCTGCAGTTAAAATATCACCAAATAATCCATCCCTAAAGCAGACTTATCAAGGAAAAACAGTTGTTAAATCTCCGGCAGCTGGTTCCTCTCAACAAATAAAGGTCGCCGCCGTCACTCCTCAAGGAGTCACCAGGATAGTCAGTGGAGTCGGGACACCGAGCAGTGTGCGAGTGTCTACTCCACAGTCGAATGCACAGATCGTGCTCGGCACAGCGTCGGGCGCGTCTGGCACACCACGATACGTGCAAGTCAAGACGGGTTCCAGCGCCGGCGTACCAGTCAAGCTGGGAAGCGGCAATGTCAAGCTCGCAGGCAGTACAGTGCCCCTCAAGATCGGTGCTGCAAACATTCAGGGTAAAATTACAGCAAATAGCGTCCAAAAAGTAGGACAGGTGGCGACCAACGTACCACTAAAAATTGGCGCTGGAAACGTGAAAATCGGCACCAGCAACGTGCTAGTGAAGACGGCAGGTGGCGTGCCCATCCAGGCGGGCGTCAACATGCAGGGCAAAGTGCCCGTTAAGCTGGGAGCCGGTAGCCTGCCCGTCCTCGGCAGCGGCGGCGGCGCCATCCAAATTGCGAGCGGTGCCATCGCGGGCCAGCAGGTGAAGGCGCCCGTGTACAAGATCGTGACCGCCAAGTCCAGCGAGCAAGCCAGCACGGCCACCACGGCGGCGGTGGCGGCGGGAGGCACGGTTCTGCGGCAGGCGGGCGGCAACGCGGGCATCCCCGTTATCATCAAGAAGTCCGGGGGCGCGGGCGCGCAGTCTACTGCCGCGCCGCAGTACGTGACGCTGGTGAAAACCTCAACGGGCATGACGGTGGCCACGGTCCCCAAGATGGCCATGGTGCAAAACCGGCCTGCCGTGCCCGTGAGCGCGGCGCAGGGGCTGACGCCGGGCGCGACCATCGTGAAGCTGGTGTCGGCCAATGCGGTGGGTGGCAACAAGATCATTACGCTGCCCTCTAACATGTTGCAGCTGAGCAAGGCGGGCGTGGGCGGCAAGCAGACCATCGTCATCACCAAGTCGGCGAGCCAGGCGGCGCCGGGCGGCCCGTCACAGTGAACGCCTTTGAGCCCCTGTGAGTGTTGAGAGAGACTGTACTGTGGAATGTTTTAAATCATATGAGTTTTGTATGTTATTGGGTCTGCGTAGATGTCCTCGTAGAGTTTTTACTGAGAATATTTTATTTACTCTTGTAATATTATGTTTAACGTTGTCTGTTCGCAACCCGCTCGGGTCCCGCGTGAAAGTGCCTGCGGTGGACGGTGGACGGTTATGGAGACGGAGACGGCGACATGTTTAAATATCACTTTTTTAAAAGTTATTATAATAATTAGGGTTAAAGAGATATTTCGATTGAAGTTATAATTTTATGCGTTTATAGATTTATTTTGAAATTAGAATATTTTTGTATGTAATGATATATAAGGAGAGGATAATATAAAACTTCAGTAACGGTAATCATGACCAAATACTGCCATCTGGATCTTGACTGTGCTATGTGCCGGGAGTCATCACTGTTTGTGCGCTTGTTGTGTGACTTGTCTTCCGAGCACCACTTTGAACTGGACTTGTGACACAGGTGTCATATTCTATATAGGGTATTTGACTAATTTTATCATTTATAAATAACAAACTTAACATATTTATATAAAAACAACTATATACATAATTATATTAAAAAACACTAATAAATAATGACAATCATTTCCTCTCAAAAATAATTCATGCAAATAAAATGCTTAACTTATTTTATTAAGTTATTTATTATGTTGTTATATTATTTTAAACTTTGTTTATATAAATTAAAATGAGTCAAATACCACACTAGTTCTCAGACAGACGTTATATTGAATAGTAATATATGTTGCCTGACTGGGGGTCCCCAAGGAGGCTTGGGGACATCACCAAGTGATGACCCCATGTGACTCCAGACGGGGTGTAGGCTTAGTAAATCACAATATAATATGCATTATTTAAGTTTTGACAAACCATTGTTGATGTTGTGGTGTTATTGATATCGGTGGAATGACTCCTTTATAACGAGTTTCATCTTGAGGCTATGTCACTTCCACCAATCTGAGGCCGGGAGCTTTGACTATGATTGAATTAAAAGCAGAATTTAGAACTTAAACAACAATTCATATAAAAATAATATTTAAACACATCTAATTTACATAAAATATTAACTTAACTTTTGAATCTTTCATAGCCAAGCCTGTAGGCATTGTTTGAGGTTGCAAGGGTAGGTACCAGGCAGTTGATTCATCGATGACAAAAAAGATGCAGAATATAATTTCATACCCATTTTGATTTTTTTATTGAACTTCATGTTTTAAAAATAGCTTCACTATTGAACAATGAAACTCTGTTCTGCATTTGGTATGTAGTGTAAGTTAGAGTAAAGGAGAGAGAGATGGAGTGTAAATAATATAAGTAGGTAAATTTTAATGTTATAGTTTGTTCATAATATGTTCATTTGCTTGAATAAACGATTTGGATAACTGCGGTTTTTATTTAACCAATATTAGAGAGAAGTTACATGTTTTTTGTACTTATGTTTAATTATTAATTTTTAGTTTGATTTTGATAATATTTAAAATTTCCTGTTATTGATTATCTGTATAGTATTCTTTCCTTTACAATTAACCGCAGAGCTGTTTATTATTTATTAAACTACTAACTAATATAGTAACGATCAAAATAATAAATTAGTATAAATACATGTTTCTTATTATTTTTTTACATTACTAATTTGATATTCTCAACATGTTAAACAGTGGAGCCTACTTATTCACAAGTAAAAGTTATCAAATTGTGAATAGGGCGGAAAGTGAAGAAAGAAGTGTCTGAACACTAGTTTCTTTGAACACTTAATATTGAGAGAAATTGCTTGCAAAGTAAAATATAAAGTAAATAAAAGTAAGTGTCTATAATACATATAAATTATAATTGCATCATGCTTAACTTTCTCCTCTAATTGTGTTTAAAGCGTTAACTCAATGGTCGTGAAGGTTACTTTAGTAGCGGGGGCTGTGTGTTAGATTTATTATTTTTTAGGTTCACGCTGTATCCAACGTATAGCGTTACAGGCAGATGGAACCTAGTGTTAATACATTCCGCTCAACATGCACTTTCCAATTTTCAAGACTCCTTCCTTCGTTGAGCGGGAACCGAATTCAATGTTAATCTAAACAATAATATTAAACATTGTTGTTAAAGTCCAAATAATAAAAAGGATGTTCAATCCTAATGTAATTAGCTTACTTGGTGTCTGTGTCACATTGACCCAATTAGATTTTTTATTTCTGCCTGAATAAATTAGCAAATCAGTATTATTGCAAATATTTAAATTTCTTAAATTAATTTTAAATCTGTGGAAATTTTATACAAAACTAACAATCTAATACGTTATTGTTATTTATTATTTACTAGGTCATGAAATTAATTGCATAAGTTTATTTTCTTTTCTTATTGGATATTTTAGATTGTTATATTAGATTTAGACTAGTTTCCATCTACCTACTCTGTTGTAGATATACAGGATACAGCGTGAAGCCAGCCAGCCATTTTTTTTTAATTTTCCTATTATTTCTTAATAATTTCGTAGCCTATTAAAAATGGAAAGTGAAAATTATATGTTTTTTATAGCTTCACGCTGAGAAGACTGGGAATACTGGAGGTGTGGCGGAAATGAATGCCGTGCTTTGCTTCATTACAAGAGAGAGAAATGAAAATATTAACTACTTAAAACAGATATTTTAAAAATAAAATAAATATAATAATAATATTGCCTATTATAATATGTTCGTTTTAAAAAGCCGATTTTAATTTTCTTTCATTTTATTTAAGTGTTAAGTATATTAGCATGCAGTTGTAGCATCTTTTTATTTAACGCCATCTATTATATTTTAAGAGAACTTAATAAAAATGATATGCCTACAATAATTATTCAATTGGGTATATTTAAATGTTACAAAGTTAAATTTATACTATTTAAGAATTTATTGTTTCTGGCTTTATTACTTAAAGGTCAAGAAATTACGATTGCAATTCAGCGCCATCTACACTGTTGGATACAAACCACTTTGTAAATCTTCCTGTGTTGTACAGTTATTAGTTACCATCATTATTACTAGACGGAGCTGTAGATATATTTCCTTTAAATATGAAGTTATATTCAATGTTCATATATGCTTTATTAAAATGAAAGCCATTTTTTATTTCATTTTATTTATTTCAGCTTCACATTTATACCCGCAACTTGCAAAACTTTCGTGTCACGGACTTCCTGAGAATTCATGCAAGTGGATCGCCAGCTTTCTCACTGGACAAGGACGTCGTAGTAAACAGGATAGTTATGGATTCAATTTCCACTTCACAGAATGAATTATTTTTTCTGCGCTCTAGTAAAAAGACAAACCGTGGCGTTGAGATCCGCCACCCAACAAGCAATGTTGCGAAAATTGAGCGAAAAGTGGGGAACGGAGTGTTTTTCTTTAAGTTCTCTCTTTCATCCTACACACGGGATACAACGTGAAACTGTAAAAAATATACCATCGTTGAATCTTAAAGGACAAAATTAAATGATTTTAACTCGCAATGTGGGAATTTCTTGAATTAATTATATAACAACAGCACGACAGTTATTCAGAATCACGACTCGGTGTTGATATTGAAAGTGCATATAAAAACCTTTTAAGTGTATTTTTCTATAGGTAGTCGGTTTTAATGTTTGTCTTATAATTTCTCCAAAACTTCATTTTTGTTGGTTAAACGACACACCTAGTGGTACAATCACTTCCTGTCCTTGTTTTGGTTTAAAATAAAAGAAATAAAAATAATTTATTTCAGATTAATATCCATATCTGTATAGTATTAGTGTGTTAGTAACAATTTTTTCTTATGAGTTATGTTAGTTACTGTTATTTATATATTGTTTTACTTGGTCGGTTATCGTTTCTATCCAATGTTTTTGAATAGAACAATATAGGCGGGCCGTAATTGTCTTCAGAATGCTTTTGTGACTGTCCCTCATAAAGTTAAGATTTTTTTTTCTTAAATAGATAACGTAATATAGATGTTGAATTTTCAAAATTTTATAATTTTATTTGCATACTAATACCATTTCATTATTTATGAATATATCTATTTCTTCGCTGTGGTAACTAGGCAAAGCGCGGCGTTGACTTCCGCCACTCAACAGAACGGAGATGGAGAACAGAATGTACGACCGCCTCAGTTCTAGTAGTAGTAAACAAAAGGGTAGGTAAGTGCAGTTATTCGTTTGGTTTCTTAATATTTATTTGACGTACTTCAAGTAACAATAAAGAGCTTTCGTATGTATTGTGGTGAATTAATTTTTACGACCGCGTCGCTAAGCTGTTCGGTAATAGCTGGATATATTATCAGAGACGGGTCCAACCCTCCAAAAGGTTGTTGGCACAGCCATCTTAAATCGGCCAAGTGCGAATCTGTGTATGATTTGTGTTAGTTACTTATAATTAGTTTTCACGTTCCCTCATATGTGGCTTTTACTAAGCCCCTAAAAGCCGTGAATATATAATGCGAAGAACAAAGAGTGTGACGTTGACGTCATAACTCAAACAGGTTTGTATCCACACATGCCCACTGTCAACGACGACGATCGTCTGACGACGTATATTTTTTATTTTTTGTTTATGCACTTAGCAGGGTAGGTAGAGGGAACCTCGGAAGCTAGTTTTAAGTCACTTTGACCCCATTAATACTCTTCCTTTCTTTTCTTCCTTTCACCTTCCGCCGAAATCTCGAGGCATTGCGTGTCGAGTGGCGAAACTTGCCGCGCTTTTTCTTGCTATCAGAGCGAGGAAATGAAAACATCATCATCATCAACAACATCTCATTTCATTCGAGTTGCAATCGAACCCACAATTTGTAACGTTAGTCGTACACGTCACGCTCCTGCGCCACTACTGGCTTCAAACTGAGAAATAGAGTCGTAATCAATCAAAAAAATTCAATGGAAAATTGAAAAGCACGCGGGCAACGAGGTCCGGGTATGAGCGTGGACTTTAAAAAATGTGTACTTACATATGCATTTTGTTACTCTAGTTATAAGAAAAAGCGGGTTTGAGATCCGCCACTCAACACACAATTTCTCTACAATTAGGCGGTATGTGACGAATGAAATGTCTTAAAACAATGTTGGCCTGGCTTTCCCTGCTGTATGTCTGATACAGAGTGAAACAAATAAAATCTAATCTGACCTAAATTTGAACCAACATTAACCAAAAAATTGTTTCCAACTGAGTCACAATGACGTTAAATAAATGGAAATTTCAAAGTATAGTACTCGGAAATTACTCAGAAATAATGATTTAAAAATATAACAATGGTTTCTTTCACAAAAATTGTCTCTTACCATTATGTATCTAAGTGGATCGTACAAGAAATATTTTACAAATTTTAGTAAATAATGTGAATATGATGGGATAATTATTCTTGCTTTCTTAAGAAATATATTAATGATGTTAGTGAACTACCCGTGGCGCATTCGGAAAGAGCCGGTCTAAGCGCGATGGTTGCGGGTTCGACCTCGCCTCGGGAAAATAAATTTTTCGAATACTTAATAAAATATTTATTCTCTCTTTTGCCAAATGATAATTCTAACCTATTCTCTTAGATAAACTTAACTTTTTCATTATGAAAATAGAGAAACACTAATTTAATGAATATTTTATTACAAAATATGGCATATAAAACATAATTGTAAGATACATAAGCAGTAGGCAGGCACAAGTGCTCGTACGTGTGACGTGATCTAGTCAACTGGTGTAGTTGTTGAGGTTACGTGGTTTATAAAACGTAAAATGGAAAATCTCGTTTTTTCTCTTTCCCGTAGAAACTTCGAGAAAACTTCTCTTAATGGTCCCCAACGATGTTAGGGAGACTTCAACTTTATAAATATAATAGTTTCGTTTGTTCGCTGTCTGTCTGTCACTCGGTAGGGGAAGAGTTTTAACTAATCTCTGATTTCAGCTGAAAGTTAAAGCTTAGTTCAGTTACTACTTACTAGACGTCTATCTTTTTCTTTTTAGAGTAAGAACGGAAAGACATCATAATGAAACTTATATATCTATCTTTATATATAACTTAAATATCACTTAGTTATCGTTCAATTCCTACAAATTGATGTAGGAATTTGTATTCATTTAACAAAATTATAACTGACAAATAAGAGTGCTGATGTATAAAAGTTTTAAATAGGTGTTAATCGTCTATCCCATGAGTCCACAAGAGACGACGCTCATACAGCTCCTGCTAGAGGTCTCGGGCGCGGCGGCGACCACTCGCTTCTTCTTTTTGCCGTTCGCGTCGTATTTCTTCTCTTCCTGTAAATTAATTTTATTTATTAAATATATATTTTACAACAATTGAGACAGTTTTATTTGTTAACGCGCTGTATCTTATATGTACATACTATTAAGACACTCCATTCTCCACTTCCCGCAATTTGAGTGGCTATTCATTTTCTATGTTTTAGTGGGTATTAGTAGGAAGAAATTAAACCCGTGACCGTTGCGTTTACATGCAGACGCCATTACACTGCGCCACGATAGTTAATTAAGGCGGAACTACTTGCATACTAACTAGAGTACACACTCACTGTAGTCTAGAAGGTACTCAAGCTGATATAACATTGTGCAACAGCAAATAAATTTATTATTATGTTCGAGGACCTACACAGTGATGTGCTACAAAAAACAGCTGTCGGTCGTGGGTTCGATTATAGAATTATTTACGCAACCAAGAAATTATTTTTTTGTCTTCATCCTATAATTTTAGTGGAATAAAGAATAACAAGGTAGTGGTACATTTGTAAATGTATTCCCAACTATATTACATGTTAACCGAAAAATTTTTAGGCGACAATTTTTTTTATTTCATCTCAATTATCTGCATAAATTCTTACTATAGAAATTATATACACATTCAAAAGATAGTCGATGGCTACATCTAATCAAATCTTTGTACTGCATTTAAAACAAGTGCACTTCAGGTATGCACCTGAGTACTAGACAATGCGACGTTCATTGTTATATAAACTAACAGCTTTAATGTAATTGCACATTAACTGTTTAACATTATTGTAGAAGATGGACTTCAAGAACAAAGGTGTAATTGTTACGGGGGCTAGTTCCGGTATCGGAGCTTCTATAGCCGTGGAGTTTAGCGCCGCCGGAGCCAATGTCACTATTGTAGGACGGAATGAGGCAAAACTTGCTGCAGTCGCCAAGAAATGCAAGAATGCGCTAGTTATCCGTGCTGATATATCAAAAGAATGTGATCTGCGCAATATTATTGATGAAACAATAAAAAATTTTGGCCAGCTAGATATTTTAATCAATAACGCTGGAACAGCTCTTGGGAGTGGAGGTTTAGTTGATGGTGAAATTATGAAATATTACGATACGATTATGAATGTTAATCTGAAAGGTGTCGTCCATTTAACTAGCCTCGCTACTCCTCACCTAATCAAGACTAAAGGTAATGTCATTAATATATCCAGTATTGCGGGACAGATGCCACCCTTTGGGGATGGGATGACAAATTATTACGTATCTAAGGCTGGTTTGGATCACTTCACTGTATGTGCTGCCGTAGAGCTAGCTCGGTATGGAGTCAGAGTCAACGTCGTCAGTCCTGGGCCAGTTACCACGGATCTTTTGATCAATTCTGAATCTTCCATAACTTGGGATGATTTTCCGCAAAAGACTTTGTTGAACAGAGTTTCGAAACCGGAGGAAATAGCCGATTTAGTACTGTTTCTTGCTAGTGACAAGGCAAAGGCTATCACAGGATCCAACATCGTGAGTGACAACGGTATGCTTATCAAGAAGGGCTAATTTTAAAAGTATATATGTAATGTAAGAAATAAAATATTAAATAATTTATTTTGTCTTTATGTTTATATTATATATAATGGTCAGTCGTGGCGCAGGGGCACAATGTGTGACTGTAAAATTGACTAGTTGTGTGTTCGATCCCCACTCGAGGAAATGAAATATATATTTACTTTTAAATTTTGTTAAGTCAAGGTTCCCTCTGCCTACTCTGCTATGTGCGTGATACAACGTGAAGCTGATTTGATTTTTGATTGAATTTAATTTAGTACAAATAGACTTTATATAAATTCATTCATTCTTTCTTTATATAAATTCATTCTTCCGAGTGAGAATCGAACCTACAACCGTCATGTTTACAGTCTGACGTCGTGTCACTGCAACACAATATGCCCAATAAGAGTATATTGTCTAAATATTAATGTAACACACACAGTTTCTGCTAAAACAAGTTGCCGTTAATATATGGAAAATGAAATTTAAATATTACTTTAGTTCTTTTACCATAAATACTATTATTTATTCGCGATATCCAATAACATGTATTATATAGCGAACATTTAAATTATGAATGAAGAAAAATGTAAAATTCTTTCTTTATTCGGTGATTATTTAGATTTCCTCTGCCTGCGCTGCCATACGCGGAGTACGTACAGGTTACTACATTAATTTCTAAGTAGTCTGTAATTCATAGTTTCTATACCACGTGGTACTCAACGTTATTGTCCGGACTACGTCCTAACTGTGTGCCATTCCCTCGTCCCTACGTACATATATATAACATAAGGTTGCGTAGGTTCCAGTCGGAAGTATTTCATACATTTAATTACGTGTCCGACTATTGTGTTGCCTTTATGAGTTCTACGATGGAAAAGCTTTCACTTAAAACATTTGTAGCTTTCGCTTGAGCTTTGCTTTTGGTGTTTACATTATGTCAGTGGCCGCCCGCCACTTACAACGATACTAGCAGGCAATGAGAGGCTGTAAAACCGAGGTTGTGGGCGAGCCCTACTCGAGGAGATAAATTATAATATTTACTTAAATTTATATTTCCATTTCTTCGCTCTGGAGTCGAGAATTTGGCAGAAAATGGGGAATGGAGTTTCTTAACACTAGGTTCCCTCTGCTTACCCTGCCGTGTGAGGGATACAGCGTGAAACTGTATTAGATGGCAATGAGAGCCTAATATCAAGATAATTTGTTCACCGTTTTCCACTAAAAATCGAACCACTGCGTATTGAGTATGAGGGAGAGGGGAAATAAAAACAATTTATTTAAATATAATTATTGTCCAGAGTGGAGATCGAATCCCCAACCATCGAAATTACAGTTTGCCAATTGTATTTACTTATTTTTAACAAATGTCGTTAAGGCGGTAAGGTTTAAGTATTTATTATAATTTAACAGACTTGTCTATTATATATTAAATTTTACTATCTTAAGTTGTCACTGTCAATGGAAAATGCTCATTTCATTCAATAACTGTCGTTAAGGACGCATTTATTATTTTTTATAGTTGTGAGATACTCTACTAGGACGCCTAGATCGTACCCGGACTTAAAAGCTACAGAATAAAAAAAATTAAAAAATTCATTCAAAACGGTCCAATATTTCAGAAGTTTTTCTTTTTTTTAAATATCAAAAGTATTTACAATTTAGATAAGTTGTTTTCGTTAAAATATATATTTTTGTAATCTATCCGTCTCACAACCTGTCGCGTTTACAGTGACTCGTTTGTGCCCTTGCGCCACGACTTCTTCAATTTCTTATATTTAATTATCTCTATTTTCTCTATGGCGAGGATTGTTTTTACTTATTGTAAAAAGTACTTTGTATCCTGAACATTGCAGGATAGGACCCCAGTGTTAAGATATTTCGATTCCTACATGCCACATAATCTTTAGTGGCATGTCCTATTGAGTGGCGGTATTCAATGTCGTACTTTGTCTAATTAGTAGAGCGAGGAACTGAAAATAATTCATTCCCCAAGTAAGAATTGAACCCACAATCGCCACGCTTACAGTGAGACTCTGCGACAGGAATATTAAGGTAAATAATATAAAATATACCTCGATAATTTCACCAATTTTGTGTTTCTTCAATATCGTGAGTGCATCCGAGCTGTGATCGACGTCATCGAAAGCCCCGGTCGCATCTCTGCCTGCTTCGTCTGAGATCACGTCTCCACCGGGATGCTGGAACATTATAACAATCATTATAGCTGTTTCACGCTTTTTCTCGCATATAGTAACCCTACTACAGCGGGTGTCGGGACACTCAGCTCACCACTTTCCGACAAATTTTCGAGACTGCGCGTCGAATGGTGGGACTTGATGCCGCGCGCAGAATCCTACGAAACTCCTAGTAGATCCTACTACGTCTTGGAAAACACAAAAGTAGGATTTCAACTCGCGCCTTTGGAAATCTACTACTAATCACGAGCGTATGGCAGTTGCCAGATTGTTTGGACGGTTTTCAAAAAGCACAGCTTAAATCCTAAAAAATTAAGTATAATTTTTACTTATTCGTTCCACATTATTAGTCATTGTTTCAAAACTTGATAAATGTGGATCGACTGTGATCACCACCGAGGTGACGATACGTAAATTTTAACTTATTTACATTAGTAAGCCCAAACTCAAGAGAAAGAAAAAGCGTTTAAAATACTTCTAAGACGTTAGAAATGAAAGTATGTAACTTTCGTTTCTCAGCTCATTTGCATCGCCAATACTTGAGACAAATGGGCCTACGGTGTTTTGTACCAAGTTTTTTTACCTATACCCACTACTCTATAAGGCAAAATAGGTAATGGAGATTTAATGTTGAGCATTTATTGTTCTGCAAATTTAATTTAAAAATATTAAGTTTATTACTATAAACTGCTCCCCGGTTGGAAATAGATTTTTTTCCGAACGCGAAGTTAATGCTGTTATCTATACTGGTTTTAAAGCAACTCCTCTTCACAGCCACGGAGAGAGAAAAAACCTTTGAGACCCTTAAAAATCAGCATCAGCATCTTGATAGGAGGCGGGCGGCAAGGGTATCTCCCCTGCGGGATCCTAACCTAGGCTTACGGTCATCGAATATGCTGAATTGAATCCACAACTACGTGATATTATAAAAATACGTCTATATTAAAAATACGTCTAGCACCAGAAGAAACTTTTTATCTCAAAAACGTGTGATATACGTACATATATTGATATGTCCTAGGTAATGATAATACAAAAGTCTAAGCTAGATATTATAATATTTACACCAATATTTTCTCATATTCTTGATGTCAGGTATTGAAAATTGATAAATTGTGCCTGAATTGAACGTACTTGAAGTTCACAGCTTCATTCAAGAGTAAAACTGACAAGTGACGTTGAATATGACATATACGAGACGGCTGAAGCGAATTCGAATTTTGAGGTGCAATGTCTACATATAGAGTACAATGGTGTATTTCTGCCTTTTGCAATTTTTTTGTTATACTCTACTATATTCATTTTCCAGCAACTTTGCACTACGTTCTCTATGAAATAAATATTACATAAAAAAACCAATTCAATTAAACTAACCGACTTAACATTTTTGTCAATCCTGTGCCGTGTGATCCCGGCCTAGAATAGGATCATCCTGGTACTGGTGGTGTCG
>DWAO01001760.1:0-17808 GCA_018230605.1 Heliconius congener
GTAAAAATAGTTTCATTTATAATGTGTAATAATCGTGAAAATCAAAGAACTTATTGTATAATATATGTTGAGGTCGTTGTGGCGAAAAGATAAAACGCGACGGTACTGGATTCGATTTACACCAGGCAATAGATATTTTGATACTACGCTCTCTCTTCCTCATCATTATGTCACCTACACATTTATATATATTAAAAATAGTAAAGTTTCTATTTTTAATATTATTCACTAGATTTAGCCCTTGTGGGACCCCCTCGCTTATTACTGACCCAGGAGATTTCTTGCCATTCAAAATCAAATTCAAATTCAAATAATTTTATTCAAAATAAGAAGATACAAGCTTCATTTTTTGTCAAATAATTTACCACCAGTTCATTAAAGTAAATGTCTCAGACCTGAACAGAACCGGCGCAAGAAACTCAGCAGGACTTATTTTTCTAAAATCAATTTTTTACAAATAAATATTTAGTTTAAGTGACAATGATACTTTGAAACAGACTGGAGCGAGCATTTCATTCCCAAAACGTATTATCATTTATAAAATCATTAATTTGGTAATAACCTTTAATACACGTTCACATCAACTCTCTGAACTCTGTCAACTAAATAAGAAGTTGAATTGAGTGTGGATTCATGATTAATATTGAGTGCTACACACAATCAAAAGCTTTGAACAAATCACAGAATCCCGACTGTAGGACCTGCCTACTACAACAAAACTATAATTTTGTTTTATTTAAATTCTTTATTCTTTCACAGTAAAAGTAAATGAATTTATAAGTAGAAATATACTCAAAAAAGTCAATAAATCAAATCGTACCAATAATGTGAAAAGATACCCAATATATTATTAAAAACAAAAACTTCTGTACTGTCCAAATTCAATAGAACAAGATCAAAGGATTTATCCACATTTAGGAAGGGATAAACTGTCTGTATACGGGCACTCGCCCTTGAAAATTATCTGGAGGAAATTTTGCTAGAGCTATTTTAAGATGGGAATAATATATCTATAGTTCCTTAGATGTTTTTGATGAATGTTTCGATTATGTTTTGTACCCTTGCACCGCCCAATTTTCGACATTTTTCGTGCTTAGGGCCTCCTCAACACCGTACTTTATTTTCTTATGGGAGTGTAGAACGAAATAGAATTGCTGAAAATCAAACGTACAAACTGTGTAGCGTTTACAGGTGTTAAGCTGCAACGCCACGTTGCCTATTTTTTCATTATTTGTTCAGACAGTTTGAAGTAGTAAAATCAGGATGTCTTATTAGTAACTCTGGATTATCCTCCTTGAATCCATATAAAAACTGGACAAGGGCGAGTCGGACTCGTCCACCGAAGCTTCCGTAAAAAATTTAAGGTCCTTGAGTTTTTTTCTGAAATTCAGGCTTAGCTTAACCAGAACCCTTTCATTTGATATCTCACTTGAGCTTGTTATTTTTTCGAATTTAACAACAAATGTATAGTTTTTAGATTTTTTCCTGAAAAAGTACGAGGTGTTCCTGAGATAAAGGCGAGACAGACGGATGGATGGACAACAAAGTGATCTTTTAAGGGGTTCTTTTTTTCTTAAAAATATACGGAACTCTATTGAAATATATAAAAAAACAATTTAGCAACCATAGGCATGTATGTATTTCTGCAGTAAATTTTTATACATTATATATGTACAAACTTTTATATTTTTTTAATGTAGATTTACATATTTAACTATTTACACCAAAAACCAGAACCAGACGTAATAAAAAAATCATAAACAATAATTGACTTTGGAGTGTAAAATTATTTTCTTCAGACTCATTGTAAAATCTTTGAACACCTTAAAATTGCATTTTGCTCAAACTTTATAGCCACTTAACAGTATGATAAATAAACAGCGACTGGGAGTGAACGTAAAATATGAATGTAATAATAAGTAATTACACAAATATATAAGTACCTACATAAATATATGTGAGACAAGACGTGACGCAGAGGCACAAACGTGCGACAGGTTGTCGGTTCGATTCCCACTCGTGGAAATAAATATTATATACATCCCGTACAAATTATTTTTTTATATACACGAGTCAAAGTGCGACGTTGAGTTCCACCACTACGTTCTCAGGTTATACTATATTAGTAGATTTTTAATTTATTAAATGCAGTCGTTACGCTGTTAACGCAGTTATGAATCCGATTCCCATTTGAGTAAAGGAATTATTAGAAAAAGTAGAAGATATTTGGCAAATCTACCTTAACGAATTAAAATTTGACAAACTCTAAGACTAAATCACCAGTTCCATCACAAATAACCAAACAAAACCTGGCATAACCGTTAACCAAAATGTAAGATACAAAAGAACTTCTTTTACTATTGGCGTCGTAAGCATTCCATAAGAAACTTGAACTAAAACAAGTTTTCGATAATATATGAACGAACTAAAGTAAAAGTTAGAAAATAATTACTCTCATCACCATACTGCTGAGTTCGCGTCGCCTCACAGTTTATTATTAAATGCATAACTTTTGCTTATCGTGAATAGTTTGGATGGTGTTTAACTAGAAAGTGATTAATTTGAAAAACAAAATTAAATTACCTGTAATTAAAATTGATATTGAGACTGGTCGGTGGTTGTGAACGTAATGGTTACTAATATGGTCTCTCTCTAGTCAAGAGGCAAGATGAAAAGGAATCTATTGACAGCACTCCGTTCCTCACTTTTCGTTCAGTTTTTGCCACTTTGCCTGTTGGGTGGCGGAACTAAGCTAAAAAGTTTTGCTCGTAGAAATCGAAAAAATAAAAATATCCATATTTATTAATTATATTATAATTTTGTAACAATTTTAACTAACAACTTTGTTACAAACAAAAAATCTCAAACCTCATACTATATAACAATCCGATAAAAATATTCCTATTAAAAAAAGAACCCACACTTAAAGTAGGTAGACGACCTCTTTTGCACGCAAAGAACACGAACTAACGACAATATAAAGTAAAAGTAAAAAAAATAGGAAAACACGATTTTCCATTCAACTACCAATAAAATGTCTCTTAAGCGATAAGGAGCCATAACTTTTAGCTAAAAGAAACTAGGGCAGTCTGGAATGCGAAATACTGATTTACTAACGTACCTAAATTAATAATAAAACCTAATATTATTAAAGCTGAAGTGTATATTTGGTTGAAAGCAGTAATCTCACAAACTGCAGGTTCGAATTGAAAACTATTTTTGTTGTAGACAGTTCATTAATTGTTTCAATGTAACAGTGCACCAACGGTCATAGCTAAGACACTTAGTTTGTGTCATATACAGAAAAGAAAAATAATTATATATTTTTATTAGCTACACGTTGTATCCCACACATAGTAGTGTAGAAAGGGGGAACCTAGGAACCTAAAAATCAGACACTTTTTTCTCCACTTTTCGGCCACAACCGGCGTTCACAGTTCACAGTAAAAATTAAAATATAGCCTGATATTGGTCTCTAGCATGCTGGAAACAACATAAAGCTAAAAAAAAACAAAAAGGGATCCCATTTCTTACTAAGAAGACAGAATGTGGCTTCTCCGCCATGACCATTTATTTACAATTACTTAACAATACAATAACTAAATTTGAAATTATTCAATTTTTGAGTTATTTGAGTTATTTGAGGCCATCGTGGTGGAGGCCCGGTACAAAACGCGGCGTTGAGTGCCGCTCAACATGCAATGCCTCGAATTCTAGCGCAAAGCAAAGCCGAATATCATGATGCTATAATATCTTTGTTTATCGTATTATATGACAAATATAGCATAAAGTTAGTGAAAAGAAAAAAATATATATATCAAAAAAATCCTTTCCTGTATAAATTTCGCTATCATAACTATTCTGGTTAAGGATGAATAAAACGGCTTAAGCTTCAAAAGCGAAGTGCGTGTAAAAGTCCATTAGATCAAGTCCTAGGATTATCCTTAGAGCCTCGACTCTTACCATATTACACAGAATGCTTCTAAACTGTATAAGCTTGATATTTTTATTGAAATACAAGCCCCAAGCACGGTTTCGCCCGCTTAAACTTACTATAATAATATAGTATAAAGCTATATTAGTACGGCAGCTATGTTTAAGCAAGAGATTAGAGTTGCAAGAGTTAGTTATTAAATTGGAAAATGACTTTTTTTTTACTTTAAAAATATATTTTTCATGTTTCTTTTGGTTTATGTTGTATCCTGTATATAGCACAGTAAGTAGAGAAGACGTTGTATTTAGACACTCCGTTCCCATTAAGACTCTTCCGTTCCAAACATTCCGGCGAATTAGTATCCTTACCAGAGCCAGGAAATGACAACAATACTATTTCATTTCTCCGAGTGGAAATCGCACATTCAACCTATTGCGTTAACAGTCACAAGCTTGTCTCTGTCCGTGGTACAGGGAGCTCAGCGAGTGAGAGCGTGCTGGCCTTACGTAATATGTATTTAAATAATAAATAAAAACTGAATACCCCGTGAATATGTCTTCTGTTTTATACTTCGTGTGTTTTTCAAATTGCAAATGTCAAGATCACACCCAAATCATTTACGGTGATTAACAGTGAGAGGAGAGTACATAATTAGTAGCTGGCCGTCGTGGTGCAGGGGCACAAGTGTGCGACTGTAAGCGTGACGGTTGGAGGCGGTTCGATTCTCACTTTGGAGAATTAAATATTTAATACTTTTACTTCTTCGCTCTGATAACGCGGCAAAGAGGAGCATTGAGTTCTGCTACTCACTGAGGAGTTTGACGGAAAGAAGATCTTGAGGAATAAAAGATTAAGATGCCCAATTTCGAGAACATACATAAGAACTAATCTTATCTTACATTTAGAAAAACCCCTAAAAATTTAAATGGACATTTAAAATCAACTTCCTCAACACGATGAAAGTTTTATACGTTTTATAAAAACATATTTTCTCTTACTTAAGTATAGAATAAAATTTTTGAAAATGTCAAAAATATGTAAATCTTTTACTAAAAAATAACTTAACACTTTTTCCCCAATAGAGTAAAGTAGTTAAAGTAGTTATAAGGATACTCCGTTACACATGCGCCGCCTACTTTTCGAAACATTCGGAACGGACATACAAACGGAATTTGAATAGGATGAGAAAATGTGAATAGTTCATTCTCCTGACTCCATTCTCCAACCCCCCAGTACCCATACTAGTATTCGATTCCATGCCAAAAGCCCTACCTACGCTATCATAACCTATCCTGCTATGCAAGAAGCAAAACAGCTGCAAAAAAGAATTTGCAACAATTTTAGGTGAATACGGTTACGTAGTCCCAAAGCTAACAGACCAACAGATAGCTGTGACTATCTCCACATACATTACATCACCCGAGACTCGTGATTGACTCGCAACGTCGTCGTATGGATTCTGTTTTCATTATGATTGACAAGGTTTGTTATAGAATGTTATTTATGTCAGTATATTTCCCTTAGAATCTATTTTTGTAAGACCGAGTGTGTTAGCATGAATTAGATATTTTTTTTATTTATAAGGATATATGAAGGCCAGTCGTGGCGCAGGGGCACAAAGTGCAACTGTAATACCGACTGGCTGTGAGTTCGATCCCCACTCCAGGAAATGAAATATTTACATAAATTTATATTTCCATTTCTTCAGTCCGATGTTCTGCCACTAAACACGCAATGCCCCCGCAAGGTCTTAACACTAGGTTCCCTCTGCCTAGCCTGCTGTGTGCAAGATACAGCGTAAAGCTGATAAAAAAAAGAATATATGGAATTGAAGCCGTCGTGGAGCAGCGGAAAAGCCTGTGATTGTAAACGTAATATTTATTACATTCGCGGGTACGGGTTCAATTTCTAGACAGAGGAATAAATACCATGTAACCCGAACAGAAATGGAACTGGTGATTAGTCAAAACAGAATGTAATACTGGCGGTGAGTGAAAGACAGAGTGTCTTAAATTGATGAACCCTCTACCCACGCTTCCTATATGCGAGATACAACGTGAACCAAAATAAATCTTTTCCAATCCAAATTTTAAAAAAACATTATAAATGTAAAAAACAACGCCTATTCCATCTTAGCAACTAACTCTTACAACGGCTTATTTTTCTAGAATCTATAATACGCAGAGAATCTCTTAGCCCGATGACCTGGTATGATCAGTTATCGCGCTGTCGACATCAAGATGATCTAATTATTAAGAAACAATGGTTATCTATAAGTGTAACACACTTCCGTTAGAGTGGCTGACAGAGGACGCACAGACTAAAGTACTGAATAAAAAAAACAAGTAAAATTTGATATGTAGGTGAGTGTATGGTTTGTTAAGACAAAATCAATCCTAGAACTTAAATAAGAACTAGTCAACGCCAAAAGTCTTTGTTTTCGTGCTTTTGGCTTTTTTCAGATGGTTTCCCGCACATAGCAAGATAGGCTAGAGAGGGTAGAGAGGATCTAATGAAATCTTCGAAATAAAATCTAATGAAATCTAATAAAATCTAATGATTAAAGCTGGATGAAGCGATCGAGACATTGCGTATTGAGTGGCGAAACTCAATGCTGTTCTTTGCCAAGAGCAAAGAAATGAAAATAATAAATATTTCATTCCCCTGAGTGAAATCGAATCCACAACGGTCGCGTCTATAGTGACGCACTTGTGTGTCACAACAGCGTCGATATTGAAATGAAAAATAATGTTTTTTTCCGTTAAGGAAATTCGATAAGTTTTCTCTTAGTCCTTTTTACACACTGCAACCAACCTTTGTGCCAAATGTCAACTTTCTAAATTTAGTTAATTTGACTATAGTTTTGATTTCAAATGAAACTATAGTCCTAAGAATTTTTTAGAACTAAATGTGTTTTTTTTTTCTTTTTTCTGTATGCTTTGTAGGATACTCCGAAAAAAAAATAACCAGGTAAGCAGAGAAGCATCTAGGGCTAAGATACTCCGTTCCCTACGCACCATCAATTTCTCGATATATAGCGTGTTGAGTGCAAAACTCAACGACGTTTATTACTATCAGAGCGAAGAAATCTAAATTCCAAAATTGAAAATTGAATCTATAACCATCGCGCTCTATCATTTCAATTAAGTCTGACTGTCAACCCGACATTTAAAACTATTCTTTTTCCTCACGCCAAAAGTAGAGAACATTTTAAAAAATCTATATAAATATATATATATATATATATATATATATATATATAACTTACCAAAATTATTTTACTTCACCACTACAATATAAACTACATATTTTCTTACAGCTAATAAAAACAAAATAGGTTATCGATTGGTCCTTCGAGCCAGTAATTTGACCTAATAATAATAAATCAGGTGTCGCTATGCAACCACTTCCTTCAACAACATATGAGATTTCCGTATCTCATACAGAATATAAGAGACAAAAAAAAACATTCACGCTGTATCCTGCAGATACCAGGGCCTACAATAGGAACCTTGTTTTAAGATACTCAATTTTGACCAAATTTTGAGATATTGCCATTTACATTGCGGAATTTAACTTTATCTTATTACCGAAACGAAGAATAAAAATAGTTAATTCGTACGAGTGGAAATCGAATCTATAACAGTCGGTTGCAGACGCTGTGCCACTACTTCGGCGGCCTATAAGAGCATCGATTTGCAACTGCAGCGATCGATATATAGGTCAGGGGTTCGTTGACCGCGAGGTCAGGCTAGTTCGAGTTAGTACGTCGATTGTATGGTAATGTAAACGTTTCTATTGTTTTAACTTTGGTCGTTCTGTTTGTGCTGAAATATTGATGTTTGGACTGTTAAGTTTTTTAGCACTGCGTTCAGAGCTGTCGCTGAATTTCGTACTGACAATACTGACATTTCATTATTAATTCGTTGCTTAGAAACGCCTACATGAACAAAGGTTTTAATTTATTATCTATTTTTTTACTATTCAACCGTCGTGGCGCAGCGGCACAGTAGGTGGTGGGTACGATCCCATTCGGAGGAAAAAAATATTTTTGTTTTCTCACTCTGGCAACATGACAAAACGCGGCGTTGCTTTCCACAGCAGCAAAAATTGGAAGTCAGAAACGAAGTATCTCAACACTAAGTGTACCTGTTCTGTTATGCAGGAATTATTTTTATTTCTTATTAAGAATATGATTTAAAAGTAGTCGTTGCCATTTTTCCTAATAATATTGTTTTCAAATATTTTACTGTGAAATATTTTCTGAAGAAATTATGAAATTTCGCTTAAAACTCTAAGATTAATTTCACAAAGAACAAAGTGAATGTAAGTATCATAAGTCTCCTAAGATCTCTCCAAGTATTCCTTTTGACGAGGCAGTGCATACTTACAAACTGGCAGTATAACATCTATAGGAAAAGTTGCAAGTTTTTTATATCATCACAAATTTAACCAGGACATGGATCACTCCATTTTGTCAAATACTATAAAATATGGTATTATATACTAAGAGATAATTATATGGCTCATTTAGTCTAACAGACTTTGTACATGTACTAATATTACAAAACAAAGGAATATGTTTGGTTGAATGCGCTAATCTCACGATCTAATGATTCCAACTAAATGAATCTTTCTTTAAGACATATATAAATATCGAGAAAGACTTCGACTAGCCACATCATGTTAGTCATTTCGATGTAACGAAATAATTGCGTAACATCTATTAAACCATACATACCAATAAAGCCAGAAGTAAAAATCAAACCTACTACCTTCGCCATAACAGTCAGAATTCCTGATTGCTTGAAAAAATGATAATAATCATAAAACAATATTCGTAACATAAATACAAAATGAAATTTCTAGTTAAATAAAAATATTAACCAACAATTTTCTCACAAAAGGATTATTATGAAAACAAATAAACCTTACTTTCAATAGATCTCACGATATCTGATGTCTGAGTTGATTGCATTTTTTCCATTAAAAGGATATACTGCATATTTTTATAAAGAAATGTAATTAAATTGTGAATCGTTTTGTTTTAGAACAATTGATATAGGTGCATATAAATGAAATTTGATTGATTTATTTACGTTGTTTCACGCTATATTCTGTGTACAGTAGGGTAGGCGGTAGAAACCTGGGAACCTAGTGTTAAGACACTCCATTTCCATTAAAACACTCCCATTCCCCACTTTCCGCCGCAGGCGTAATGCGTATGTTGCTGGTGAAACTCAACGTCACGCTTAATCTTGTTACCAAGTGAGAAAGTTAAAACAATTCATTCCCCCGAATGAGAATCGAACCCACTAAATAGTACTAAATATAATATTATATACAAAACCATTGCATAATATAATATTATACAACTATATAAATTCCAATGTCATAAAGTATCAAAAGTTTATTTATCAAACATAAAAAACCAGAATATTTTCTTTTGAAAAGAAGCTTGAAGTGGTAAATCTCGACCTTAAACTGGGAACCTTGAGAGTATTTCTTAAAACTACATTCAGTATGAAATAACCGACGACGGTGAATGAATATGTTGTTTTTTAAGGTGAAAAAACAACACGTCAAAGCGACGAGACGCTTGTACAGACGGATACATTAACAGATTTAATACACAAATCTATTAATGTATAGTGAATTGATTTTGATATAACTTTCAGACCATAATTTTAATTTAGGTACTGATAGATAATACATAGTAATATGAATTTAGAGGTAAGGATAATGTAAGCCACATATAGATACAAGAAAATATTATTGTTTAAGATCTTTTCCCTATCTATGTATGAATGCATTTGTGTATTGGTATATATTGTCTACGGTGCCCGTAGCACCCAAACGGATGAACTGGTTTTTTATTTGAAGGTGATGTAATTGAGAGTATTCTTAGATTTGATTCGAGAAAATATGTTCAGCTGGTTTCTAGTTGTTTCTTTACTTTTTAGAGCTTTTTTGTCGATGGCTTAAAAAATAAAATTATAAATACTTGGGTCTACACACAAATAGTTGGTTTTTTAAGCTTCAAACATCACCCACACAGTGAAAATATTACAGGTAGATTACCGTAACACAACACCACATTCAACAAAACTAGTTCTTACATTTTATTTCATTCCAATTCTTACAAAGAAGCTGCCTTCCGTACTGACTACTGCCTACTACGTTACATAACAGATCTCTACAAAATCATAATTTCTAGTATCGTTGAATAGAATTTAAATTTCCTTTCACGAGCAACTTCATGGTAATACATGGCAAGGCGGTGAGTACTTCCAACTCTTTTGTTTTTTGTATAGCCATTCAAAGTACTTTAATTGCTGTATTTACTTGTGGATGAGTTACCTCTATAATGATTATATGTGAAATACGGCGTTTTTATTTAAATAGCATATACAATACATCGAGAGTTGGTAAGCTACAAAGATATTTATATATATTTTGTTTATTTTTTCTATAGTGTTATGTAATTTATAATAAGCCTAATTTTCGAGACATTGTGTGTTATTATTATTGTGTGTGACAGAACTCAACGCCGTGATATATCTATCAGAGCGAGGAAACAAAAGTAATTAAAATATTATAATCATTTCCTGAATCAAGACTGAACCCACAACCATCTCGTTTACAGTCACACAGTAGGTCACTACGCTGGCGTTGAGTTTTGCCATCTAGCTAACAATGTTTATAGTAGAATCTCTCTGTCTGTGCTCTTATAGAAAACAGCCGTAAGCTGAAAATATACAAACATATCTTTATATGTAGATTTAGGTGCTGTAATATATATATCAACGTTACATCAATATCCTTTAAAGAAATTACGATGGGCGAAACGAGTGAAGTTTGGTGAGCGAAGCGAAAGCAAGAAGCGAAGCCTCCTAGATACTTATAATTAAAAATAAGTTTCATTGCAATAGTTATTAAGCATAATTATAACAAATTAGACAATTACATCTTAAAAGCTTTTGTAAAACATTAAGTAAATTCTTGTGTCTAAATTAATCAATTTATTTAGGAGATTGTCAAAGACAAACAAAGGTAATTTAAGTTTGTAATACTAAAGTAAGTAAAACAAATTTATGCTAAAAATCTGATTTCAAAGTATATTATACTATTCTATTAAGTAGATCTCTACCAAGCATAGGAGAAAACAAGTGAGGCCAGTCATGGCGCAGAAAAACGTGTATAATTGTGACAAGTTGTAGGTTTGATTTCCACTCAGGGGAATGAAATATGTAATATTTTCATTACATTATACTATTTTATATATTTTCTTGATCTATTTTGATTCTTTGTCTTGAACTATTTATTACCAGAGCTAAAAAATAAATATAATTCATCCAAAATCGAACCCACGATCGTCTCGTTTATAGTCACACGACGACGACTATAACATAACTTAACACTGTATCCTGCACACAGCAGGGTAGGCAGGCGAAACCTAGTGTCATAAGGCACTCCGTTTCCCCCTTTCTGCCGAATTCTGGAGCGTGTTGAGTGGCAGAACTCAACGCCGTGCTTTTCACTCGACACCAGAGACACCAAATATTTCCTCTTCTCGAATGGGGATCGAACCCACAACCAGTCACTTTTCCAGTCACACTTTGTGCCACTGCGCTACGAGTGGCCTGACAATAGTAATATTCTTCAATATTCCATAAATGCAAGAAATAATTACTATTGAGCGTGTAGAAATAAAATCAAAGTACGTTACACTCATAAATAACTTTCGAGACAGAAAAGTTCAGATAACTTAGTGTCGTTTTATTTTGTGATAACGCATATTTTGTTAGATTCATGTGTGTGTGAAGCATGTGTGAATGTATTTTTTTTATATTTTAAACTATTTAAAATGAGACCAGTCGTGGCGCAAAGATGCGACTGTAAATTCGACAGGTTGTGGTTTCGATTCCCACTCGAGAATATGAAATATTAAATTTTTTTTCCTCACTATGATGAGGAGGCATAGTGCGTTAAGTTCCACCACTCAACACCCAATTCAGATATATGGGTAGGCAGAAAGTGGGGAACAGAAATGTCTTAACGGAACGAAACGGTGTGTCTTAGCACTAGGTTCCCTCTGCCTACCCTTTGTCTGGGATAAAGCTGAAAAAATATCCTGTGTTAAATAAGATAAAGTGTAACTGTAGACACTCCGTTTACAACTTTTCGGACATGGGATGTTGAGTGGCAGAACTCAATGCTCCGTTTTATCTTTTTACCCGAGTGCGAAAATAAAAATAATTCATACCCCCAACTGGAATTCGAACCCGCAATCCTTACACCATTACGTCTAAGTAATCTATAACAAAACCATTCTAATCAATAGCCGCAAGTACTACATTAATATTCAAAGTTTATATTAAAACCACAATAAAAGCTTGTCTCGAGATTAATCTCAGAATTTTCAATGCCAAGTATTTCTTTCTTATATCTTTTGTGCTCGAAGCAATTTGTCTCCATGAGTACAGAGACGCTGGACAACGGTTATGTTTCATATTTTTTGCATTTGATATCTCTTAAGGTCATCAAGTATTGTTTAATGATGATTAAATGCATCGAACACGCCATCATGTCACAGTGGCACAGCATTTTACTATAGACGCGATGGTTGTGGGTTCGATTTTCATTTGTAGGAATCAATTATTTTTATAGAAGCCAGTCGTGGCGTACAAAGTGTAGCGGTAAAATCGACTGGTTGTGGGCTCGATCCCCAGTCGAGGAAATGAAAAATATTTATTTATATTTTCATTTCTTCACTCTGGTGTCGCGGCAAAGCGCGGCGTTGAGTTCCGCCACCCAACACGCAATGCTTCCAGAAGTTGGCAAAAAGTGTCTTATCACTAGGTTCCTTCTGCCTACCCTGCTGTGTACGGGATGCAGCGTGAAGCTGTTTTAGTTTAGATTTTTTAATTATTTTTATTTACTTGCTCTCGTGTTTAATTGCGCCACTTTAACACGCAATGTTTCAAAAATTGGGAGAAAATTAGGTAACAGAGTGTCGTAACACTAGATTCTCTCTGCCTACGCCGCTAAACAGAAACACCGTTAACCTAAAAAAATAAAAAGATTTAGGTCACTTAATAAAAACCTGTTTCAACAAAAATAGAAATATAAAATCTAAGTAGTTAGAATAAGCTCGTAATAGACGGGAAGCTTTCAACTCGCAAACAGTCAAGAGAGTCGCGATTCAATTACGAATGAATTAAAACTTATAAATCGTCGTCCGGTGGAGGCGGCAAAGTGAAGCCTTTATTAAGTTGTATAGGAAATATTAATAGTAAACACGTTACGTATAACACGGTAAAACAGCTTCACGCTTTTTCCTACATCGCTGGGTAGGCAGAAGAAATCTGAAGACATTTAATTCCACAATTTTTAAGACATTACGTGTTAAATGGCGGAACTCAACGCTGTGCTTTATCTACCAGAGGGAAATGAAAACTATTTTTATTATAATAATTTTCATGAGTGGGAATCGAATCCACAATCATCGCGTTAAAAGTCAGACACTGTTCCACTTTACTCCTTAATGGGGGACGGAGAGTCTCAACTCTATATTCCCAGGTTCTTTCTGCTATGTGTGGAATACAGCGTAAAGTTTAAAAAAAAACACAATAAACATTAAATTTAGAAAAATTAAAGATCAATACAAAATGACCCACCACACCGTGGTTTAGTGGGTACGCAATCCTATTATAAATCTAATCTACTCCAGAGCTTTAAACCAATGTTGAGTTGAATTTATAAATATTTTGCAAAGTTGCCGACAGAAGCAAATTTTCAATAAGCTTTTTCTTAAAGGATTCGATAAAAGAGATTAAAAGAATCCCATTATAACTGTAGATTGTGTCCTAAGAATGAAATGGCAACTGGAAAGACGAATTTGAATGTTTTGTTTTTATTTCAAAGGTATATTTCACCACCAACCATTAATATGTTAAATTCACCTACTGTACGGACAAAACTGTTTAAGTCTACATTCTTCATCCGTACAAAACAAGACAATGGGACTCAATGCTGGCGTCTGTATTTTCTATGTTGTACAATGTAAGGGTATTCAAATCAAGATTGAATCGGTATTTTCTTTTTCTGCACTTCAGCGCGGCACTCAAGCTTGATTCCTATTCTTATATAAAAATACCCTACTCTAGTTGGGTTGCAAGTCCCAGGCACTGTTCTGAGCCCCTCACCCTAGAACGTTATGTGGATTGAATTCATAGCATTCTCTTCTCTTCTACAATATTAACATTAAGGAGTAAGCACTGAAGGTATGTATACTCTTTCAAGGAGCTAGAGAGAGAGATTGTGAACCATTATCTTCAAAACAAGTTATTTGTATTACATGACAAAAAAAATATAATCGAATTATTTATTATAAAGTATTCAAAACTCTTCTATTTTTGACTTTTGCCGAATCTCCAGTATTGAGTAGAATGGAATGATCTACAGCCACGGTTTGTTTATAAAGATAGCAACAGTAAATAATAACAAATCTTTACCTTAACATACCATTTCTAATACTTTTCCATCGTGGCGCTGTACACACTGTACGCGCGTCCGCTTGATCGCATATTCAACCAAAGAACGTTTTTTAGTCTGGCGCTCATAAGCTTGTTACTGAAACCTGATAAGTTTCTATTTCTACTTTTTATTTTGTTTCATGTCTTAAGAAGAGAACTGACTTCGAAAAAATAGATAAAAGGGTTTGGAGAGCATCTGACTAAGCGTTGTGGTTGTGAGTTCGATCCCTGCTCGCAGGATTGATTTTATTTGTTTATCGTACAAGCTTGCGATTGTCAAACATGACAGTTTGTGGGTTCGATTCCCACTCGAGCGATCGGCGTTGTGTCTCCAGAATTCGGCGGAATGTAAGGAATGGAAGTGTCTTAATGGGAACAGAGCATCTTAACATTACATTTCCAGGCTCCCTCTGCCTATTCTGCTATGTGCAGGATACAACGTCAAGCTAATGTATAAAAATACATACAACTGTTCCTACTGTGGACTGTGTACTTTCTAATTGTAATCAATTATATGAAACAGTCAAATACGAATCTATTTTAATTAAATTACAATATATTACTTTGAAATCTAATAAAGTACATAATATGTGGGTTTCGAATATAATTGTTTTGCTCATCCGTCCCTCGCCACTGAAGGGATATGGGGCATCTCAATAATTAAAGTTCTGTTGGCGGAGACTTGCGACGGTTTTGTCTCAGCTCTCTTATTTTTGTATATATTTGTAAATATATCGAACCTTCAAAAGCATTTCATGGTAAAATTATAAAGAATGCCTTAATTATCGTTTTATTAAATCAAAAAAATTGTTTATATTAGTTTGTAATTTTATTTTCTATAAAATATATATTTTTTACTTTTTAGATTTATTCTTTTATTTGAATTGTAATTTTTTACTTTTTCACAATTTTCATAGTTGTAGTATACACGGAAAGTTTTAAACACGCGTCAAATTTCGTTCAAAATAGCAGTTCAAAAACTATGCATAATTTACTCGTCGCTTTTGATTGCTTTGACTTAGAATCTTGATTTGCTCTAAGGGACCATAAATTTGAATATACTATATACATATATACGATATTAATATCCTCAAATGGAAATCTAACCCACAAGCAGTCGTGTTTACAGTCGCACCCTATGACCCTGCGCCATGATTGATCTCTAATAATGTTAATAAAATCTTTCCCTGAGTGCGAATCGTACACTGCGCCTTAACAGTTATTTAGACACTCCACTGTACCACGATGGCCTCAATAATATTATTACAATATTCGAGAAATCGTATGTCTGCGACAACTATTCAATAATACGACAAGTTGTTAATATAGATAGGTACGGCAAATAGTAATTAAATATTTATTTACTAACGTAACGTTGACATCGATTGTACCTAGTTACTTTGAAAGTACTATATATGTATGTGGTATATTAAATAGAGCTAACTAAATAGAGAAAAAAATAGAGCTAACTGATTATTTAGGGTAGAGCGCAAGGTCAAAAGAAACAACTAAAATATGATGATATTTAGAAAAATTCGCCGACAAGTTAGGAAAGTAAGTGCCATAATGGAAAACATAGTGTCTTAACAAAAGGTTCCCAGGTTCCCTCTACTTACAATACATGGAGAATACAGTGTGAAGGTAAAAATATAAATTTGATAAAAGTAGTCACAATGAAACTGTTTCTGACTGTAAACATGACGATTGTGAATTTGATTCGTTCTCGAAAAATAGAATCATTTCTGCATATTTGTCTAAAATTTTTGATCGTTTGGTGAACGGTGGAGCAGTGGAGCTGAACGCTGCGCTTTATCTTGTTTTATTCGAGCGAAAACATGAAAAATATTTATACGATAAGTGAGAATCAAACCCACAACCAACCAATAAACCCATAAATATACAATACTAAAATAAAGCAAGATCCAACCACATAAATTAATTTTATCATTACTAAGGATCTATTAATATTATTCCATTTACGCATCGTAGGGCCATCAATAGCGTCCTACTGCGCCATTATAGTGGCCCAAAATGAGGCAACGCACTGATATTAGTGTAGTGGGTCATGCTGACTTCCTGTTGATAAGTAATGTAATTAAATTTGATATTATGATTGAAAATAACGGTTATGGAAAATGGTACAGTATCTAAATGTATTTATTTAAAAAAATAATGAAGCACAATGTGAACGCTCGAGAAAGTAATATCTTGTATGTGTAACTAAAAATATTCTTTTTAGAATCGTACGAAAATATTTGAACGTAGCGGAATTTGAAACCGCCTTTATAACAGTTTTCGCGGATAGTAGGGAACGGAGGTGTCTTAATAGAAACACAGTGTCTTAACACTCCCAGGTGCCTAGGTTCTTTCTGCAAAATAAAAATTAAATTTAAATAAAAATATATACTGCATTTAATATAACATTGAACTTTCCGAGTCACTTAAGCGTATACTCGATAAGTAAAGTTGCTCGGAGATCTGTAGCAAGTGTTTATACGAATTGTATATAAAAGTTTCTATTGAGAATATATGTCAGTGTTTAACTCAGTTGTATGGTAGTCTCTCTCGGTCACCTATTTCCTATACTATTCTTTGTAGTACTTTAGTGTGAATTTTGTAATAGTTATAATAAAAAGAAAAGCTGCAAGCTTTTTTCCGCATTATAGACAGACACTCAGTTACCCACGTTACGCTCAATTTTCTACATAGAGTAGAGAAAAGAAAATAATTTTAATACAGTCATTGACCTAAGGCCAACTTAAATGATATTTAAATCAACAACCATCGCGTTTACTCAAAAAATAACAAAAATTAGTATTTCGTCGTGACACAGTGAGACAATTAATGACCATATCTAGTTGTTGTTGTTCCTTGTTCTAACGTAATTTAAAAGTAATTCAATCCCCCGAGTAAGAATCAAACCCAAAACTGTCGTGTTTACAATCAGATGCTGAGCCGTTGCACAACGATATCCTCTAATAATAATAACCTACATATGCTATTTTGCTAAATAATGAGAAACAACGTGTAATATTTAACTTACGCAACATTTATTAGCCGTAAAGAAGATAAAACCGACTAAAGAAATGTATGTAACTCATTCTGCTGGCCGTTATGGGGGACTATGTCAATTCTTTTCTATCTTCGTATTCTTGGAACTAGCTATATGTTCTTGTAATAAATGGTCTGTTAACGTTTATAGTCAAATATGTTTTGCTTACGGCGTTGTCTGTCGGTCTGTATGTGGATTCTATCCAATATTTATATTTTAATAATAGTCGTCTGGTGTCGAGGTTAAGCGCGGCGTTGAGTTCTGCCACTCAACACGCAATGTCT
>DWAO01001761.1:0-17807 GCA_018230605.1 Heliconius congener
GCCTACCCTGCTGTGTGCGGGATACAGCGTGAAGCTGATTTAATTTTTTTAATTTTTCGCTCTGATGTCAAGGAAACAAAGGTACGTCGTTGATTTCCGACACTCCACATACAAATCAGTTTTAATGGAAACGCAGAGTCTCAACACTAGGTTCTCTCTGCCTACCCTGCTATACGAGATATAGAGTGAATCTAAAAAAATTGTAGATATATATGCAAAGTTCCAGTTCAAGTATAATTTTATCCTTCCTAATTTAGATTTTATTAAATTCAAAACAAAACTAGTAAAAGTTATTTAAAATCTTCTATAAATGTTATATCTCTAACTTTACTATATTTATATATTTTTAAAGATTTCTCCCGCAAAAAAACATCAAGAGAGTGAAAAGTTGTAGCTAAAAGACTTCGCTACCTATTTTTAGTTCAATTTTCATAAAGTATTGAATGGTGGAACTGAACGCCGCTCTTTGATCCAGACCGAGTGAACATGAAAATAATTGACATCTAATTATCTTTATATGGTACACCTTAAGACGATGTAAAAATACAAAAAATATCACATTTATTTAAACAATATATATATATATATATATATATATATTTATGCATTTAACCTTACGGAAGTCGTAATATACAAAGTATTTATTACGGATTCGCTTAAAAGTAAGAATTTTATATAAATGAATTGAATATTTTTACGATAACGGTTGAACTGTTGACATTCACGTGTAACGGTTTAAGTATTTAACAGATTAAGGGCGACTAATTAAGGATTAATCGAGATAAAGGTGTTTACTTTATGATCATTTTTTTTAATTGTATGTCAAATAAATCGGATTACATTTATGCAGGAAATTGGAAACCGAAATGTTTCTTGTCAAAATATTTAAATTTATTGAAATGAAATAAAATATTTTAATGTTTTGGCTGTTTTCTTTTGCTCTACATATTATTCGATCTGGGCTGAGATGATTTTTGAAACAGGAATCTATTTCTTTATAGAAAATATTTGTATAAATAGAGCGTCACTTTTTCTAATCTTTTGATTACGCATTTGAGTGGCGGTACTCAACGCTACGCTTTTACCTTGACACCAGAGTGAAGAAAAGGAAAATTTTAAATACTTCATTACCTCGAGTGGGAATCGAACCCACAACCTATCTTGTTTACAGTCACGCATTGTGGCCTCATCACTAGCCTCATATTATCAATGTTAATATTGAACTAAATTGTACTTTTAATATAAGTTCATATTAAAAAAAGTATTCTAAAAGAATTTTGCAAGCAATTTTGAATTGTGGAGTGAACATAAAGCACCTATCGGCATCCGAGGCGGTAGACAAATCTGCTGTGTAGAGCCAGCAAGAAACTCTTTTCAACACAAAAGTTACTATAATTTTGTTAAATAAACTAATACAATATACCTTGATATATTCTTGTATAGAATAAGAAGCTTTACTTATTCCCCAAAAAAGTATTAAAACTCAAAACCACTACGTTCCCTAGTTAAATCTCACTCACATACAAACATTTCGGTAGCACAGAGTAGTGATTGTAATAGCTACAACTATATTTCATGTAAAACGACAGATAATTAATTAAAACAAACAAAAATAACTTATATCGATTTAACCGCCACACCAGTAAAAGCAACGACTCATTTAACATCGTCTAATTAATACTGCCGAAGTGAACATTAATCTATTAACTTCACTATTCTGGTGGCTTGTATATTATGGCTTGCCTTATTTGTTTTGAGATTATAAAGTCATTATGTATTGAAATATGACTGTGTTTTAAAATACTTAGAGATATTAAGGTCCATATGTATAAATCGCTCTGATCACGATCTTGAGATGCCGTTCTCATTGTTGGATGTATTAATTATGAATGAAAACGAGATCTCAAGCTCGATCTCAGACTTGAAAGTGGTTTATAAATACAGGCCTAAATCTACTGTAGGTATATTAATTAATATCAAAGGTGAGTATTTTAATTTGACATACAAACAAATGCACTGCCGTGAGCAAAACATCTATTAGACTAATTGCCTTTACGTCTGTTAAGATGAGAGATAAAACTATCATATCATGTGATTGACATCTATCCACTATTAACCTTTGGTCAGTTATAAACATTTTTTATAATTTTATTTTCATACAGTTATACAGTATGAAAATAAAATGAGAGAATATACAGTTATATTGGACGTGAATCGTAGTAGTGCACATGATGATTACGGGTTCAATTCCCACTCAGAGTAATCTTCATTTTCCTCAGTTTGGTGATAAAAAGTGTAACGTAACACCGTTTTATTTGGCTATTTAAAGATTATTCTAGTATTTAATTTAGTATTCCAAAGGAAATACACCTTCTTAACCGACGCGGCGTTGAGCTCCGCCACACAACATGCATTGCCTCTAGAATTCGAAGTAAAGTGCGGAACGCAGTGTCTTAACACTAGCCTCCCTCTGACTATCCCGGTACAGTTGGGATACAGCGTGAAGCTGAAAAAAATAGTCTCCATTTTTATTTCTTGAACTACACCATAGGTAATTAAATATCCACTTTAACGCGAAATATGTGGTAGGTATATATAAAAATTGTAGCAATTAATCGTAATGTCTTTATATAGCCTTAATATATATTCTTACGAGAGCTTACGATAATTAAATAAGAATTTAACGAAGTAAATTAAATGAATCCACAGAAACATCAGAAGTAAATTACGATAAAATCTCAGTGAAACTTAAACTGGATTTCTCACGAATGCTTGTGTCTCCAACGAACGCCCCAAAAAGTTTTCAAATTGTTTAAATTACTTAACGCAATCTCAAATTTCAAAATAACATTACGATTTATTGTCTCATAAGTTCTGTTTAGGGTTTTATTTAGTCAAAGTTTGAAAGAAAAGGGTAAGGTGAGGGGGAGGGGAGGGGATACAGCGTAAAGCTGAAAAAAATGAATGCATTTACAAATGCAATTGGAAATCTTTCACTCAAAACTTGTTAAAAAAAATGTACTTATTTAAAACTTCGCAATTAGAAATAAAAGGAAGAAACCAAAACTAAATATCTTTCAAAAATTTAAATGCAAAATATAAAACTATTTCTTTTTACCTTTTAATATACAATTTTAAAACAAAAAAAAACAGTTAAAAGAATTTAAAACGTCGATCACATGGCAGCACAATATAGCATGGTTTTACATCAATAGTTTACATTTTTCTTTTTACCGTTAAGAGGTAAATGTTACATATAAGTCGTTTCAGCTATTAGTATTGGAAACGATCAACAACATAAAAATATCTAGATTTTATTTAAATACATCAATTAAAATGCTTCCCTGAGTGCTCGTATTACAATTGATGTTGACTGTTTTCGTTGAAACAAAAAAAAATATTATTTACTTTTTTATTAGATACTGTATAAATTGACTCTTCTTCTCACATTTGTGAAGATTCCATCATTATCCTTTTTAACGTAGACTCTAATTAATAAGCTGATGTATTTTATTGTCGCGGCGTTGAGTTCCGTTTTACGTTTATCAGCACATATCATGTCAAAAACGTAGTGCTTTAACACTAGATTCCATTGTCTACCCAGCTATGCGGAACAAAGCTTGAAAATGTTTTATTTTGTCAATCTATGTGAACCTTACCTATACAACAGTTACGGTTACAGTTGTATTACAGTTGAAACTAAATCCTCCTTTGTCAACATAACTCAGACTGTCACATTACAATTATAAATAAAAATCACGTACACGAGCTGGACGCCCATACAATTAACTAACAATATTTAAATACTTAGATGTGGGCGTACCGCTCGAGGCAAAGTGAATGAAAAATATGTACTGCGTCGTTTATATTAGCAAAGTATCCAAGTTATAACATAAGTTTTTAAACATTCGAATAAAATTTTATCTAAATTGCAGAGAGTGCAGTGAGAAACTCTCAATCTCTCTCTCTGCTCTCCACTCAAATTTGAAACATTGCATGTTAAGTGACTGAATTAAACGCTTTGTATTTTTATTTCACTTTTTTTTACTACAATATTAATTAAGTAGATACATCTATTCTTAAGTGACTCCAATGGTTATAAGCTCGAATCTTATAAGAAATAGTTTCTGTTTAAGAAGATTTCGACAAAGAGAAATAAATTTGAGAAAAATATTAATATTCAACATATTTACTGACAATATGAGTATTTTTTATTTATATTTGAGGCCGGTCGTGTCGCAGGGGCACAATGTGTGACTGTAAAATCGACTGGTAGTGTGTTCGATCCCCACTCGAAGTCAAATCTCGAATCTCGAAGATTGGTGTCAAGGCAAAGCACGGCGTTGAATTCCGCCATTCAACACGCAATGCCTTCAGAACTCGGAATTGAGGAACGGAGTATCTTAACACTAGGTTCCTTTTGGCTACCGTGCTGCTGCGGGATACATTGTGAAGCTGATTTTTATGAGTAAATTTATATTGTAACATAATGATCAAATGTGTCATAAAAACAATGTCTACCACTAATTTTAGGAAAAATCTCTACTCTCCTTAAATCACAAATAATATTCTGTTAAAAGCTTTTTATAATAGAGATCGAGATTTGAAATATAATTATAATAATATTTGCAACTAGATATGACGGCGATGAAAAAATGCAGCTATGGTCAGTCACGATCCATTTCATTGTTGTTCACGCTTGAATCGAATACAGCTAGATACGTTATATACTAAAGCGAGGTAACGTTTTAATTTTTAATAATACTATTTGAATTGTCTTATTATTAAACGAGTCATAGCTAATTGCAGCTTAATTTGCGAGTACTATTTATTTTTCTTATGCTACGGTCTCTGCGTATCTCTTTTATCTCGTTCTCTATCATCAAACTCCATATACATCCGGGGAGACCTCATGCTTTTTATCTGACCATCCTCTACTGTCATCGATACGGTGTTTTCACGGTTGGCAGAGGTATCCGCTTCCCTCTCTTACCGCCGACTTTACGTTCATCAAATAAACGCAAAATACAAGCAAGACTTCAGCGTTCTATGCAATTTTGGCTGTGCGTGTCTGTCTGTCACTCGGTAACTGAAAAGTTATTATTAATGTACAAATATTATTTGGATATTTAACAGATGAACAATTAAGTAGTACCTAATTAAGTAGATAATAAGCACTCGCGATATTTATAAGCTTGTTTTATTAAGACACCCCGTTCTCATTAACATACTTTCGTTCCCCACTCGCCGCCAAATACTGGAGACATTGCAGGTTGAGTGGCGTAAATTAACGCCGCGCTTTACCTCGTTACCAGAGCAAGAAAAAAATTGATCTGTGCTCGTTTATATTATATTTCATTTCCCCAAATGCAAATCGAACCCTTAACCAGTCGCGTTTGCCTCTTAAAACTACAAACATTCTTTTGCAAATACAACGTGTAAAAAATACATAAATTATATAATAACCTAACACCTCATTTAAAAATCCTTAGTTTCTTGTTCTCCAGCCGTGTATATGACAAGCCTTGTAAAGTCTATATTAAACGTGGCCCATTCATTATCACCTCACAACATAACGTCGAACAGCTTTGAACTCATTTATACCTTCTTAATACAATTTTGCTTTAGAACATACATTATTTATGTATTTTTCGTATTTATGGTAGATTTATAAAGTGAGACGTTTACTGAAGTAAGTTTTAAAGTTATATAGATAACATATGGTAAAATAATATAATTCAATTGATGATTCGATTTTAATTGTTAGTAAAGGAATTGTATTCGAAAATATATATTAATTTGTTGTTTTCATGATCCAGATTTGTATTATGATAGTAATTGTTATTTTGTTAGCTTTACGCCGTATCCCACATTTAGCAGAAGATCGTAGTCTCAAGACCAATTTCTCAACGGTGAAACTCAACGCTGTCTTGTTACCAGAGCGAGGAAATGAAAACAATTAATTCCCCTGAAAATCAAATCTATACCCGTTGAGTTTACAGTCCGTTGTGATTGTTGTGGTGCTGCAGCACGACGACATCGTTTTTTATTGAGTTTTTATTTAAAACACTAACATTTACAAGTATGTATATAGAATAAACATCACTTTAATAGACAGTAAAAGGTTCTACAAATTATTTCATCTTAAAAGAAGCTGCATCATTTTTTTTAAAATAATGTTGTGAGAATAATGTATGGTGTGACACAATACCTGCTTCTATACGATATCTTCTGATGTATTAGTCATCAGTTATGACTTATGATGTTAAAATATTAGAAAAAAAAGCCTACAAAAAAGGTAAACCCAAGTATAATAAAGTTGCTCGAAACGAGTAAGTCAAAAGTAATAAATAATTCAATAGTACAATAATTTCGATTTAAAATTATAGCTTCATTGAAAAACTTGTAGTTGCCATTGTGAGTACCGAAACTTTGCGATGCGCGACCTAAACCAGTACGGTGGTTATAAATATTTATATTTCATAAGAAATTCTTGGATTTAATGTATTGGTGGAATTTGAGCTGGACTTCAGTATTGAGGTTATCGTGGTCTGGTCTAGACAGTAAATTACTCATATGAAAGATTGTGTTTTGATTGCGTCTGGTGAATGATACGCGCGGGAGTTTCGCCACTCAACGCTCGGTTTCTTGGTTTTGGGCGAAAATCGTTGACGGATTATTTTGACGGAGTATTTTAGGCGCTCGCTCTCCGCTTACCTTGCTGCCAGAATTTGAAAAAATGCAAATGTACAAGCGAATGCTGCGATTATTGTTATCCAAAAAAAGGACAAGCGCGAGTCGAGTTTGTCCACCAATGGTTCCGTAGACAAATTGGAAAAATTGCCTCACTTGAACTAGTGGCTTTCATACCAAATTTTGCCTCCTTCTAAGGCTATTATTTTTTAGGATTTGACGACAAATGTATAGTTTTCAGATTTTTGTGCGTGCAAATTTCATAATTCTAGGTCCACCAAAAAACCCTATTAATGTTCCTTTATTTATATTGTAAGTTCTCACTTACAATATAATGTCAACACTATCGTGAATTAAATAACAAAATTGTAATTTTAGTTTCAAATTTTTTAATTCGCAAGATTCATGGGTCACAAAATTATTTTTATTTGTGTAAGCTCACTGTGAGCACTACAATTGTAGGTTTGTTTTTAACAAGGGAAAATAAGTTATTAAATTTTTTGTTATAATAAAAATACAATGCGAGTTCCGTCACGCAACACGCAGTGTCTCGAAAATTGCCGTAGAACTTAGTGTCTTAAGGTTTCCTCTGCCTATCTTACTTTTGAAATAAAAACTAGAAAAAAATTAAATTAATTCTTAAAAAGTTATAAAAAAATCGATATTGTGAATAAAACGTTAATTTGTTGTTTATCATCCACTTAATATTTTTATAAAATTGTATTTTTTTTATTGTTTTCTACATGGAGTTTGTTTATTTATTACTATGCGCTTTATTAACATATATTCACTATTTACTTATCAGTATAAAAAGGTAAACAAATTAAAATTAATCAAATATTTACAAACTTGAAACTGTAAGACCCACCAACCAGAAATCAAAATTTAATTATCATAAAAAATATGAATACTTCACTGTATCGCCACTTAACATCCATTAAACCGACGAAATGCCGACTTTTGAGTTTTTTACCAACAAAATTAAAATATGGAGGTAATTAACGATTGTTTTACATCGTATAAAATTAATTTATTAGTACCATCAATCCATATTAAACATTAAAGCTAAACGGTCTCAGTCGTTACTTACTTCGTAATTATAATTCGTTTATGGTTATAACAGTAATTAAAAAAGAGGCCAGACGTGGCGCAGGGGCACAGAGTTTGACTGTAAAATCGACCGGTTGTAGGTTCGATCTCCACTCGAGGAGATGAAATATTTATTTACATTTATGTTTTTCATTTCTTCGCTCTGGTGTCAAGGCAAAGTGCGGCGTTGAGTTCCGCCACTGGAGTTGGAGACATTGCGTGTTGAGTGGCGTTGGAACACAATGTTAGAGATATTGGCGGAAAGTTGGGAACGGAGTGTCTTAACACTAGGTTCCCTCTACCTACCCTGCTGAATACCGAACATACAACATGAAGCTGATTTTTAGTAAAAAATCGATTGTTATATTTGTAAATGCCACACGTGACTTCCAATTATTAATGTTGTATGGAAAGAAATGTATTGAAATAATAAATACCGTTGAGATAATAACAGGCTTTTACAATCTTATAACAACACGTTATAAATGTCCGAGCTTTTAGAGGTTCCATTATATTTTTTTATGTTGTTGTTGTTGTTGTTAAAACCGGATTTAAATTGTAGGGTTAATATTTGAGTGTACTAACTGTATACTTTCACTAATATTGTTGTTTTTTTTTGGCTTCACGCTGTATCTCATATGTAGCAGGGAAAGCGGAGGGAACCTAATGTTATAAAATTACCCACCACTCAACACGTAATCTAGCGTTGCGTGTTGAGTGCCGGAACTCCACGCCGTGCTTTAGCGAAAATATTAAATATTTCATTTCCTCGAGTGAGAATCGAACCCATCCCACACACCTGTCACATTTACAGCTACAATTTGTGCCTGCGACCTGACTGGCCTCAGACTACTTATGGTTTGGCGTAACTCAACCTCACCATCTACCTCACCAACCATTGATTAAAAAAACTAAATAACATAAACCAGGCGTAAATGGAGATTAAATCACAGTGTGACATCCTATTAGGGAATACTGTTTAATACTACAGTTCCCATAGAATATGTATTTTTGCAATTTTTTATCTAAAAACTTGCAGGAGACATGTCAGGCGAATGAGGAGCCGCGCGAAAAGCAAATATATGTACATATAATAAATATTATACGAGCTTACTGTTTCCAAATTGTGGATATATTTTTTATATCGTTAAATAACTGTTTTAAAGAATCCTTATGTATTGCCTTGAAAGATATAGTATCTATATATTACTGCCTAAAAGTAGGGCGCATTTTTATTGAACTTCACACTGTATACCGCATATAGCAGGGTAGGCAGAGGGAACATAGTGTTGGAACACTCCGTTCCGCACTTTCCGCCGATTTTTCGGGACGCCGAATCTTGGCCTTGGTATCAAAGCGAAGAAAGAAAATATATATAGTAGGAATAGAGTAGTAGAGTTTAAAAAAATTAAGTTTTAATCATGTGCCTACTATCGGTAAAAAAAAATACCTTCTCTTTTTTTTTTGCAAAATATAACCTAAAAATAAAACAGATATAATATAATATCAAGGCCAGCCGTGGCGCAGCGGCACGAAGTGTGACTAAAACCGACTGTTTGTGGGTTCGATCCCCACTTGAAGAGATGAAATATTTACTTAAATTTATATTTCCATTTCTTCGCTCTGCTGTCGAGGCTAAGCGCGGCGTTGCGTTCTGCCACTCAACACGCAATGTCTCCAGAATTCGGCAGACAGTGGGGAAGGGAGTGTCTTAACACTAGGTTCCCTCTGCCTACCCTGCTGTGTGCCCGCACACGTGTGCTCCATACAGCGTGAAGCTGATTTTGATTTTATTTTTATAATACAATAAGTAAGTCGATAAACTTAAGCAGTACAATATTTCTATATCTACTTATTTAAGCATAAATAGACTTTAGTTTGACACGCAATATCTCGATATTACTGTCATTGTCTTAACCACGGCCACGCCTTTTCCTTGTTTAAAAATCAATAATGTTTGAAATACACGCAATCCTATTACAAGACAGCTGCATAGAAGATATTTAAAAAAAACTAGTGTGTATGTGTGGGTCGTACGTGTATAGCTCCTTAACTGGGTCTCTAACATAATATACGACAACTAGGGCTAATTATAGTAATAAAAAGTTAAGAATAATATGTACCAATAACAATAACAAGAAAGAAAAGCAATGTGTTACAGTACAAGTACTCGAAACAAAATATGATTGTACCGTCCCAGACTATATATAGTACAGTACGAAAAGATCAATGAGAGCATAATATCTATTCTTTAACGTAGAAAATTTAATTATCTTTTTAAATAATACATTTTTTTACCACCCCCTAGAGATACGGGATTTATTTTTATCATCTTTTTTTAAGAAAAAAAAAAAGTATTAAGCCTCTTTGTTCTGAGATTTCTGTCTACGCGAATTCAACACATGTTGAACGACAAAGAAAATAAAAAGGAAAGGAAAGGAAAATAACAAAAATATTTTTTCCTCATTGTCGTGTTTACAGTCAGACGCTGCCCCACTCAGTCCAGATGGTTTTTTACGATACGTCTTGATGGCGGGGGTGTTACTATACTAAAAATCTCTTATGTTCTACTCTCTCTATCTGTCCACCAAAAAAAAAATTAACAAAAGAAGGTATGTTATACCTTCGCCTACGCCTTTACAAGGCGTAAAATATATATATTTTTTTTTATACATAATTTATACTGACAAATATTCGATTGTATATATCTAACCAATATACTCTAATTAATTTCAAGTTAGTATAGTCTCCTAAGATCCTTTAATAAGCTTGTGTGTAAATAAATAACTTTAATAAAAAAAATGATAAATAAAAAAACCCCTTCACAGTTTTACCAGTAAACAGGTTACTGCATACTAGTTAGCGTAATGTGATACCATCAAAATTGTGCAACGTCGACGCCCCAAGTGCTAGATACGCTCGTCTGTCTGTTCGTCTTACACAGTACAATGATTTATCGTATATAAAGAGTATGACAGGTGAGATTTGAGAAATGTACTTTATGTAAATATTAGAAATATGTTATTTAAATCGTAACTCATACAAATCCTTCTCTAAACTAACAATTAAGGCGCAGTGGAGCAGCACTGACTGTAAACGTGACGGTCGTAGGTCCGATTCCCACTAATGGATATTTTTATTCATTTTCCTTGATCTGGTAACAAGATAAAGCGCAGCGTTGCGCTCCAATGTCTCTAAATTAGAGCAGTTCCCTCTGGCTACCATGTTATATGTGGAATACAGTGTACAGGCAAAAAGACAATTTGTAACTCTAAAAATATTAATGATATAACTAACTCTAAGACTATAAACAATAATAAAAAATAAAATAAAAACAAAAGCATTAAATTACGATAATTTGACAATATCATTTCGTACAAACATTGAAAGCGTTAAATTACCTAAATCGTGAAAATAAATACTTCATCCATTCGACTTATACAACGACACTAATATCGTAATTATATTAATAATATTAATAGGCTAGTAATAAATCTATACAAAAACAATAAATTTTAATTTAAATAATAAGATAATCAATAATTATTTAAATTAGTAGAAAATACTAATTTAAAACGCGTTTCAGAAGAAGAATGCACGTCAAAAATGTCAAGCTAAAATATAATTGATAAACAACATCCTGTGAAAGGCGTAAAATTTGTAACAACTATGTTGACTTCTCATTTAAATATTTTTGTTGCGTATAAAATGTTTTGTCTAACCTAAAATATATACCTATATATATACATCACAACGAACCTACATGTCAAATTTTAGCTTTTAACGCTGTGTACTGTTTGTTGTACTGTTATAATTTTTTTTTTAAAGGCTCTTGATATTTATGATTCATTGAGTGTTGAGTGGCAGAATTCTACGCAGCGCTTTGCCTCGATACTTAAATTGTCCCGATAAGAATCGAACCTACAACCGTCATGTACGCTTGTGCACCTGCGCCACAACGGCCTTCTTAATATACTTATAACATTTCAAATTGAGGCCAGTCGTGGTGCAGGGGCACAAGCGAGCAACTGTAAACGTGAAAGGTTGTGGGTTCGGTCCCCGATCTATGTAATTAAATATTTGATATTTTAACTTTCTCACTGTGGTAGCAAAACAAACTGAAGCTATTAGTTCCACCAATGTCTCGAAAATGGGGCGGAGAGTGGAGAACGCGGTCATTTAAAACAGAGTTTCCTCTGCCCTGCCTGCCCCTGCTACTACAAAAGCTAAATAAATACCTTGAAGGTTAAAGATCTAGAAATAACGATAAGATGTTCGTGTGAAACCGTATAATTAAAATCGATTTCCCATATAGTAAATAGTCTAAGAAAAAATAGATACTTGTATACATTGTTTACAGCGTAAAATGTGCCAACACAGTCCTTACATGTGTTGCGCAGGTTCCCTACGATGTATATTTTTTTAAATCAAAATTCTTGTACACTATAGAGAGTTATGGATGTAAAAACGTTAATGACGCAGTCTGTTTAAAACAACATTCCCAATTATATTTTATAGAATAGTATAGAAATACATTTAACATTTACTTCATATTTGCTGTCAAAACGCTACAGTTGATTTATAAGGTACAATTTTATTATTTTTAATCAATAAAGGTTTTCATATAAATAAATTATAAAGCAATTAAAAAATTTCTGGTCACAAGGAAAACTGTTACGAGATTTATTATTAAAAATGCGGTCAAATGCGAGTCGGACTCGCATACCGAGGGTTCTGTAGCAATTTCAGTATTGTATATCAGCAGGAAGGATAATTTATAAAAGTTGACAAACGTAAGTTTGCGGATGCATGCACTCGTTTTGTATGAAATAAAGTTCAATTATAAATTTGTAAAGATATTTTTCTACGAAATTTCACTTTTTGGATTTTATTCTTTATTCATACTGCTAGTTATCACTTCTTGCCAAATTTCATAACTGTAGACCCACAGAAAGTACCCTATAGGTTTTGATTACGCGGCGAATTTCGTACAAAATGTACCAAAAACGATGCATTGAAGCATATATCTTGGATTATGTTATTTTAGAAGCTGTATCGATAGAAATCTAAATATTTGAAATTAATTTCAGATTGGTATTTCCACGCGATCTCAGGACTAATGCTGTAATAGACGGACAACAAAGCGATCACACAAAGGGTCCGTTTTTTACTTTAAAGGTACAGAACTCCAAAAAGGTATTAATTTAATATACCAGAGTCGATATGAGAATTAATTTATGATGCAACGTTTGTCGTTTACACACGCAATAGTTAAACGGAAGTGGCATTGAATTACCAAACAAGATTGCAAAAACACAACACGCTCGAATGCGATTATTGAAGTTGCTTTACCTAAATGGTAAATAAAAAATATTGTTTATAGACAAAATTGAGTATTTTTTTACAATTACGTCGTATTCAGGAGGCATTGCGTGTTAACCAGAAGAACGAAGATATGAAAATATAAATTAGAAAAAGATATATATTTCCTCGAGTAGGGATCGAACCCACAACCAGTCTCATACTTGTGCCCCAACGCGACGACAAGTTAATATGTTACAGTTTTACAATACGAGATTGTTATAAATCGATAAAAATATTGCCGCAATAAACGTCACAGTGAGAGGAAGATTGACGCACCGATTATTTCGATCAAACCGCGAAATCTGACACGTACATATCGATTATCCGTATTGATTTTTATATTTATATTTAAAAAAAAAAACCGTACGTAACACACAGATTCGTGTATTTACTTACAAAGCAACGTGTATTGAACAGGTGATGATTGATTGAGCTTACTAGTTAACCTCTGGATATGGAATTTAGTGCAACACTTATTGTCCAATCACTTACACTTTAAAATCACTTATCACTTAAGAATATTGAAAAAAAATATCCACCATCCACTTGTAATGGTGGTTAAAATTGTAAAGTTTGAGAAACATTTTGTCTTTTCGTCGCTAAAACCGTTGAGATCGAATTCGGGCGTGCTATCGGTGCACCAGCCGTTACGCTACTAACTACGGTAAGTTCCGTTCCGTTCCGTCGCCCCGTCGCTGGAGGCTGCGTATTAATTCATGATTTAAGATAACTAAGTGCAAACATGGAATAAGTCACCGTGGAACCGACGTGGTGAGTTTTTTTTCTCTAGATTGGCACACGCGTCTCGTTGTGATAATCGTAAATCTGGGTAACCGGTGTTACCTTGAACTTACAAGTGAAGATGGAGCAAAAAGTGTAATGGCTTTTCCTAGACATTTTTGCTTCTTATAAATATAAGTTGTGTTCTTTATTAAGCTTTCGATTTAATTGGTTTTACAATCACAATGGAACTTTTTGTAAAAAATTAAATGCGTTGTAAGATATGAGGAAAATATATAAGGACAATGAACTTAAATAGTTCTAAGTTTGTCTTTGCTTCACATTCTATTCCTCATATATCTAAGTAGGTAAAACGAAGTGTGTTAGGTTCCCAGGTTCCCTCTGCAGATCCTGCTAGGTGTGGGTCACAGAGTAGAGCCAAAAAAGACTTTAATTATAATACGAAACATATTTGGTTAAATTGTTATTAGAAAAGCCAATGACAATGTACTAAATAACTAATTTAATAGTTACTAAAATATATGAATATATATTGTCTTTTACTTTCATTTAAATATTAAGTGAATATTATAAATGTTATTTTTTGTCGTCGAAAGTCCAATACATAGATTTCAATTAGCTTTTAACTGACATTATTTTATAACAATATGCTAACTTAATTTCGATTAAACTTTAATTGATTTCATTAAACTCTATAACATGTCAACTATAGAAAATAACTAAATATCAATTCGAAAAGTCCTAGATCTTAGACAATACACCAAGGCTGTATTAGTTAAAGGGTAATTTATTATAATACTTGGTGTTAAATGTAATTTTAATGCAAAAGGAGAAATCTTATATTTAATTGTTCTGTTGTTAGATATTAATAAATAAATAATTGCATTATTCATAGTAATATTGTTTAACATAATTAAATAGATAAGGCGTGGTTAATTATTCAACGCTATATACTAGTCGTTATGTACTTAGATAAGTCACGAGGACTCGGTTGCGTGGTGGGACAGAGTCTAATTGTAAAAAAACAGATTGTGGATTCAATGCCCACTCGGGGGCTGTATTATTTATTTTCTTTTAGCTTTACTTTGCATATATATTATTTGCATTTGCTGTATCTCGCTTGTAGCAGGGTAAACGGGTGAACCAGGGAAGCTAGTGCTGTCCGTTCCCAATGAACCGACCGAATCGAACCACTTTCAGCTGAATTCTCGAGGCATAGCGTGTTGGGTGGCGAAATTTTAATTAACAAAATACGACGTTGAGTTCTTATCGAAATAGAGTACTAACAAGATAATATGTTCTCTTATTTGCTCAAATACACTATCAATGTTTAAATTATATAGCCGATGTGGGCTTTTGTATTTTAATACAATAAAAAAAGACTTTCCTTTACTTTCAATATCAACCTTATGTAAATAGCGGTATTGGCAACTCAATATTTCGTTATATCTTTTATTGTACAATAAATTAAAAGAAACATCACAAAAAAGATCATAAAATTGATATGATTAGTATTTTTTTATCAATAAATGTCAAAAACAAGTGTCAAGGGTCCATACTAACCTTCCTAATTATTTTCTTTGTGTTATGTTTACATTATATTACCTACACCTGCTGTAGAGACCTTCAACTTTCGATTTTGACATCCAATGAATATTTTAATAATTTTGGGTCGATACTTAATCGAGGTCTCTGCCTTGTTTCACCATTAATTTCGATGTTCAGCTTTAATTAATTGTATTTGTTTTGCTTCACGCTGTTTCCCGCACACAGGAGAGTAGGCAGAGGGAGCCTAGTGTTAAGACACTCCGCTTTCTACCGAATTCTGGAGACATTGCGTATTGAGTGGCGGAACTCAACACCGCGCACACATGCCACGACATGTGTGCGAGGGAATGAAAATAATTAATATTTCATTTCCTCTAGTGAAAATCGAACCCACAATCTGTCGCGTTTACAGTCACAAGCCTGTGCCACTGCGCCACGACGGCCTCAATAGTAATTAATTATATCTTTAATCATTTATCTTTTGAAACATAAAATTTAAAGCTATTATAAGATTTCGTCAAAATTCAAGAACAAACTATCTATTTATATGTATTTAAGTATAAACTTTCGTACTTAATTCGAAAATAAATTTTGTTTGTTATGTAGGTAGGTAACTCAACACGCAATGCCTCCAGAATTCAACAGAAAGTGAGGAACGGGGTGTTTTAACACTAGGTTCCCTCTGCCTACCCTGCTGTGTGCGGGATGTATATGTGTGATATGTGTGATTTTATGTAGATAAGTACCTACTACGAAATATATTTTGTATAAAAAATATTATAAGCTACGATATCGGCAGCGAATGTTAGATTTCAATACATTTCGTATACAACAAAATATAAAGCCTTTCGTATAAAGCCTTGAGTCCACGTTTTTCTTTTTTCTTAGCCTCACACAGTTAACAGGGTAAGCAGAGAGAACATATTGTTAAGACAATCCGTTCCGCACACACAGCTCAATTTTTCGAAACGGCCGAAAATCGAACTTACAACCTCCTTAACCGACTTATTTAAAGTAATCATAAAATCTTTACAAGTTTTCATAAGACTACTATTAAAGAAATGAATTTACATTATAAACATCGACACCAAAGGCTCCGTTGTATACCAAAACATACCAATAGTACCTTCCAATTTGTTTTTTAACATTGACACTAACTTTTTCAAATCTTCACAAAGAAATACAAACATACACGTACAAAAAACTCTGCGAGAAATTTACCGATCAAATGATACCAATCGATTCCATTGACTATGAAATTATACAAAATAAACTCTCAAAGAGAACCGGCGCGCTTTATAAATATTTACACAGCCGTAAACTGAAAATTATCATAAAATTTTGTATCGTTAGAAGCGAAACAGCGGTGTTTAGCGGCGTGTTCGTTTATTTAGTAAAGTAAAGGTTATGTAAACGTCTCTACAAGATTTACTACACTTCGCACTTTGACTAAAATATGCATTGATTATGGACATACCTATTCCTATATAGTAAACTATATACTATAATTATTTAAATAATATTGACAAAAAAAAGTAAGGCTATGTGTGTACAAAAGTCTAAAGAAATAGCCAGATACGAATTAATTTGTCGTCATATAAAAAATATATGTTTAGAAATAATAATAATATTTCATTAACATTCATTGTTTCATATAATTTTGATCGCTGTTTTCTAAAATTGCTAAAATCACATTTGAGAATCGTATCTGTGAATATGGTGATAGATAAAACCTTAACTACATTAGTACTAGAAGCGATTGTAATAGATAGGTGTGTTAATTTTTTTTTTCATACACAAAATAAAAAAAACCAATAATAAATAACATTTGTAGAAACATATATATAATATGTATACATAATACATAGTTTTGTGAGACAACGTAGGATTGAATTATCCGCTTTGGCAGTAAAAATGCGGCGTTGAGCTCCACCATTTAACATAAAATGTTGAAAAATTGACGGCGTCATTTAAATATAAAAGAAAACCATACGTACCATGACGGCGTCAATTTTATAATGTAAAGGAATTTTAGTACATAGTTTTAAAATTTCATTTGAATGTCTTACAATATTATTACCTTAAAGAAATTAAATTGAACAATCTATAGACATTTTTTTAAAAAATAATAAAATATATAAAGAGAAACAATAATAAATGTGTAATCTCCTTAATTCGAAGTATTTTCTCAATAAAATAATATTTTTGACTTCTTCTCAATACATTTTTGTTGTTTTAACGCTTTTTTATATGGTACTTAAGTATCGACTCAATATTACGGTGCGGAGTGTGGATCAATAAAATTAGGTGTAAATGAAATAAAATATTATATATATATATATATATATATATATATATATATATATATATAT